>JAVDPK010001873.1:159669-178158 GCA_034780415.1 Cichlasoma orientale
CCTAGGACAGGAAGGGACAGGGCATGTGTGTCATAATTGAACACAATGCTAATATTGTCAGACATGGCTAAAAAAGGCATTACAATCTATGGATGCACCAAACTGAAACTCAGAAACCATGACCAGACCAGCAGCTGAAGTAAGATGACAATCCAGCAACATGCACAATTTAAAATTGCAGACTACCTCCTGTGCTAACACGCCCCACTTTGTCCCACACAAACACAGTGTTTGCCCCACATTTAATTTGTCTGCTACCACTTATATCAGCATTAGTTGTCTGGGCACCTGGGATGCGTTTTGTTCCTAAACCCTGCCAACACAAAACCTCATCCAAAAAAATTGGTAAACTTTTAAAAACGCTCACTGATTATTTAACATAAGCTACAGAAACCAGCTTCTAAAGGAATCTTAGTACACTAAAGCACTGCTGAAACCCAAAGGATCTCCTGAGGCACACGGGAGGCACAGAGGAGGCACAGAGGCGTCACGGGGCATACAAAGATGCACGGGATTGTTAAGCTAGTTTGGTGATTGGTTGTGTGGATACCAGATTACTGATCTGTGAGCATGCCAGTAAGATCATTTTATCTTTAAAACGTCTCAGTAACTGCAGAGCTCCAAACCTCCTCCAGCATTAACATCAGCACAAAAACTGTGTGCCGGGAGCTTCATGGCATGGGTGTCCATGGCGGAGAAGCTTCTGTAGGTGTAATGTGTAGGTGGGCCAGTATTTTTGTCCATATAGGGCAGCTTTGGGCCTGCAAAGCGAAACCAATATGGAAGTACCTTAAATCTGCATTCTTTTTAAAGGCCACTAAGGGGCAATACCTGTGGTTGCAAAAGGACTTCTGGTCCTATAGAAGTCTATGAGAAAACAGGCCTCTGCCCTGACCTCAGTAAACACTTTTCTAATGAGTTCATGGTCTCGGTTGCTCATCTTGGGTCATACTGAATAGAACGTTTTGTCAATCTTGGTCATATTACGTTTCAGAAAGGAGTACTGTCCAAGGTTTCATAGACAGACCCGCCCCTCTCTCATCACATCCAGTTTGAAAACACCAAGATGGTGATGGTGAAAACGCTGAGAACTCAGGTACTCAAGGGCAAAACAGTGGGCGACGTCTCAGTAGCTAAATCCGTCTTTTATAGTCTGTCGGCGAATAGCATTTCCTCCTGCAATGACGGAGTGTTAACTACATAGCTACTGGAGCTGAATATTTACAGTATTATCAACATAATATATCACGTTATTAACCTGATATCATCATTTCTTTTCTTTTCTTTTGGCAAAGATACTAATCATTAATTTTTCTGACTCAGCTTCTGGAAGGCAGTATCAGTCGGTTGGTCAGTCCACTATCTGTGAAAGGCGTCAGCTTACTGGATGAATAATGCTCGCATACTAAAATGCAAATTAAGTTTATAGGCTTCCATTATCTAGCATGGCCGGTCAGATTAAATCTGCATATACATCAACATGATTATTTTTTTGGTAGCCTAAACTCAAATAGCACAGAATGGCACTCTGTCGGGATGAAGTTCCTTTTGGCAACATTTTTGTTTATGTGGACATATATACAGTTTATGTGGCAGGCCATTAATCACCATAAATAGATAGCATTGATTATAAGGGACTAATCCTGTGCAGTGAAGCTGGTCTGTGCCGGCTGCTGAAGGGTTAAGCTGAGCTCAGTTTTGGTGAGCAGAAGGGAGAGAGCTGAAATCTTTTCCATATTACAGCACACATGAGGAACACATCTAAGTGAGTTCAGCTGTCTGGCGTTTCTCCCCCCTCCCCTCTCCTCTCTGGTTGGTTAGGGGTAAGTTCAGCACAGCCGTATATCATTACACATCTGGGAAAATGCACTAAGAGCGCAGGATGACACACAGAGAAAAGAGAGACAATGATCTCCAGCCATTCCCATCCTCTTTGAAAATGAAACATAACAGGTAAAGACAAAACACGGAATCTTGATTACTGCGGGAGATCCTATAAAACGAACTCTGCATTTATCTGTGAGCAAAACAGAGACTTAAAACTGCTGCTATGAAGTTAATGACGGCTTTATGCATTCAAAGTGAAAAAAGGACATGAATTAAAACAGTGAAATAACGTTTAACACCAATGGAAATCGGAGACCTCAGATGGTTTTAACTCCTCCCGTCAGCTCCCTGTGTTAGCTCCACCTCTTTCAAATTGCTCTGTTCATGCAGTTTTATTTTAGTATGATGGACGTCGAGTGGCTGAGCTTTCTTGAGGAAGGAATCTACCGTTCTTTTTTTTTTTTTTCAGTATGGAAAGTATTGCTTCCTCCCAGGTCCACATGCCACAATAATACTGCTTCCATGATTTCAGATACCTCTGACTAGCTCTATTTTCTGGTGCTGTTAAAAAAAAACAAAAAACCCCAGTTCTTTTCTTTTCTTTTCTTTTCTTTTCTTTTCTTTCCTTTTCTTTTCTTTTCTGTCTTCTTTAAGACACCAACATACAAAAACAATGGGGTTCTTGCAGTGAGAATAATGGGTGGCAAACAACAGTTGTAGACCTGGGGTCAGTGTTCAAGGAGCCCGCATAGGCCTGCCCCCTCATCCCTGACCTCAAACATACAATGTCCTGTGCAAGGTAGAGGAGGTATTTAAAAGAATCCCAACATGAAAACTAATAACAATTTCTCATCATCCTTCTCCTGCTGTGTGTCCACTTCTTCTCAAATCTGCACGTTTCACTGCATCTGCTGCTTCGAAAGGAAATCTTTGCATTTTAATACTTTCAGATGGCATTTCGCTCGAAGGAAACACAATGGAAAGTGCAAAAATTGAAAGTCTGCAGGTGCAGACAGGTGCAGACAGGTGCTGAAGTGCGACTCTGATAGAAATTGGTTTTAGTGACTTAAGATAAAAAATAATCAGTTTGCTTTTGGATTTGCTCACACAGCCTGCGTGTTTTGTCAAGGGGAACCTCAGAGCCCGGGTTCGCTTTACGATCGCTGCAGTCGGTGTGACAGCAACGGCGTAAAATGGCTCCTTCAGACCTCCTCCGCACGTGAATGATTTCACAGATGGGGAGAATGAAAATGGTCCGCAGAACAGTTGGACCTCGTAGAGTTAGAAGAGGCTTCTGATGAGGGTAAAAAATGTTGCCTAATTACCTCCACCAAAGAGGTTATGTTTTTGTCAGTGTTTGCGTGTCACTCTGCCCGAAAAGTCACGTTAACAATCCATTAAAATCTGGTTTACATCCACCGAGGTCTTCAAGGTCAGCTTAATGACTTATTGGTCAAAAATCCTCATAACTTAGAAACTATATGTGTGGCGTGTATTGTCAACATATAGAAAGTACCGTGTAAGATTTAAAAGATCATATCACATTTGACCTCTGACCTCTCCTTCAGGGTCAATAGGTTGATCTGAAGGTCAAAGTGATGATAATGATGACGGGGATATATTTTGTCCATTATCTAATCCTACATGTTTGCGTTATCAAAGTAAATATCTGTAATACTACTCATATCTGATTTTTTAACTGCACTACAAACTTAAAGTATGTTTAAAAAGAGCAAAAAACCCCAAAGTGAATATACACAAAATGCAATACTGCCCAGAGAGTGAGCTGCCTTGGCAGAGGTTTGCACTCTGTGAAGTCCAAACTAAGTACACCCCATGACTCAGTAGGTGGTATAACCACCTTTGTTAGCAGTAACCTGAAGTAATTGTTTTCTCTGTGACTTTATCAGCTTCTAAAAATCACTGTGGAGGAATTTTGGGTCATTCTTGTTCATTCATTGAGGTTTGCAGGCATTTATTTACGCGCAATATCCTTAAGGTCCCACCACAGCGTTTCAGTTGCGTTCAGGTCTGGATTTTGACTGGACCATTGCAGCATCTTGATTGTTTTCTTTTTTCGGTCATTCTGTTCTAGATTTGCTGCTGTGCTTGGGATCATTGTTCTGTCGCAGGACCCAGTTTCAGCCTAGTTTGAGCTGTCAGACAGATGGCCTCACATTTGACTCTAGAATATTTTGGTATACAGCGGTCAACTCAATGCCTGCAGGGTGCCCAGGTCCTGTGCAAAACAAGCCCAAATCATCACCCCTCCACTACTGCGCTCACAGTTGGCATGAGGTGTTTGTGCTGATATGCTGTGTTTAGAACTGAAGAAGCCTTTCTGATGAGAGGTGAAACGTCTTCGAGAAACTTAAAGAAGTCCAGTCACCTTTTTCAAGCTCCAGAGACTAGGCTGTGTTTAGTTTTCCCCAAATGTGGCGCTGTAATTGTACTGTCATGAACTTTAACATTTTACATAGTGACTGAGGCCTGTAGAGATGCAGCTTGCATCCTAACACCTTTGCAGAATGGGGCAGTGTCCTTTCTCCTGTATTTGACCATGTGATTGCTTTTGACACAATGCTAAGGTATATGACAAAAACAGTACAATATCAAAGTCTTTTTGCTGGCTTTTTCAGAGTGGTCTAAGACATTCTTCATCAGTGGATGGAGCAGTTGTGGAGATGAATGTATTGGCTGTGTTACTGGTCAAGCATGAAAACTCACCATGTCCTTAGAAATAAACCATGTATAAGGATACATCATCTGCTAATGCAAACCAAATAGAAAAGCCAGTGAGTTGACACTGGCTTGATTTGTCTGTTTTACGAGAGATATTTATGCGTTTTGCCAGTGGTTTTAAAGAAGCACGCATACGCTTAATTATCAAATGCAAACTGTATATTTATAGTCCTTTAACAAGAAGCTGTAGGTTAAAAAAAAAAAAAAGACTTTTGCCTCGCAGCCTTTAATGTGATGGAATAAAGGTGGTCGCATAAACATCTGGTGTGTCTGCAGGTAGTCAGCCACTACTCCAGCTCTCTGCCTTGTTAGGTTAAATGCTTGAACTGTCTGCCACCTGCTACCAATCAAACCTCCACCTGCCCCCAAAAAACACCTGGTGGATGCTTGCTGAGACCCTTTTAAACTTTCCCAACTTGTGGTAAATTCTTGTGGCCCCGAGGCCAAAAAGAAGTACAGTCACAGGTGAAAGTGCTTTCTGATTTTAGATGTTCGACTTGCCCCCGTGGATTAGAGGGGAAAACAGTGACTTCAAAAGGATGAAGCTCTTTTTGATGCTTTGAAAGTTCTCTTTTTTCATCAGTTTGGATGATATAGTGAGAGAAGCCTTAAGCTTCACTTACAGCAGTCTTTGGGATATATTTTTTAAGTATTTATGATATTTGATTGGTTTTTTGATTTGTATTACAGGCAATAATTTACTTTTTAACTTGAGTTTTCTGACAGAATTAGTGAGGAACAGCTGTAAATGAGGACTCTGGTGGGCACATAGAAAGTGCAAACTCAACACTGATGACTCTGGGTCAGAGAAAAGACTGAGTGGGGGGTGGGAGCACCACCAGTGCAGTGCATCCAGCTCCTCGGTTCTTCCACATGTTGTTGTTTTGAACTACACAACACATAGCCAATGCTCTACCTAAACCTTTGTGGTACACACAAGTCCCTCTCTCTCTTTGAGTTCTGTTCAGTAGATAAACTGCAGCATGTTTTCTGAATAAATCCTGAAAGTCATGTCCTGAGATGCTTTTTTTTTTTTTTGGTCTCAGTTTGATAACTCTTCCCGGGACTAACTTCACCGTGTGCATTTCAGTCTGCTGCTGTGTCATTTTTTCCACCCACCAGGCCAGAGGGAGGAGGGCCGCTTCAGAAGAAAATTTCAGCCGAGGGTGGGAGACTCCTCAGCAGCAGGAAAACCTGTTAGTGTTAAAAGCCATTCTCAATAACACAGCATGTTTTTGGTGGACAAAGCATTTGCAAAACTTGCAATAGTCTCTTTCCCTCCAGTAGCAAAAATAGAGGCAAGTTGGTCCTTGCAACTACTTGCAATTGGTTGCCAAATGTGAGAGGATTCAATCCAATCATCAGGCAACCACTAATCCTTCCCAGTCGCAAGGACGCTGTTTTACTTCATGTGAGCGAGTCATTAGATGTACATCTCAGCTCTGACTTGGATTCTGGTTCTGAATTCTGTGATAATGTTTAAATTTCATGACAAAGTACTAATAGACTGTTTGCTTGGCCTAAGTGATGTGTTCTAAAAGCTATGGAAAGTAAGAAGGTAGCACCGAATATGCAGTTTCTGGCGATGTTGATAATTTCCCCAGACTGCTTTTTGGTCACAGCAGGAGGAGAGCTCAACATCAAGAACCCTGTTCTGTCTGTAGAAGGTGGCAGAAACCTGCAGCTCTGATAATGGAGAGGAAGATAAAGCCATGCATGAAAGATAAGAAGGAGTTAACTGATGATTAACTTAATAAAGACTTTTTATTTGGTTTTTAAAGCTCCTAATTTAATGGTAAACACTGTGATGATTTTAAAGTAATTTACTTTTAATTATATATTTTTTGCCAACAAAGCTAATTAAACTTTCTAAATGCCTTCTGGTATCCAAAAAAATTAAAATTCTAGAGTTAATTTAGTTTGCTCGATTATCGGTCCAAAGCAGTATGCTCATCCCTTTTCCTTCTCTCTTGAACATTTAAAAATCCTCCTCGTTGACCATATTCTAGTTTCTCAAGCTCCACATCATCACTTCTCCTCCTCCTCCCCCTCCTGCCTCTATCCCACTGTCATATTCTCGCCGTCTTTTCTTCCCTGCCTGCAGCACAACTCGTCTAGATCCATGATTGTGGATCACAGTCCAAATGTTAGGGTGTGCTGTCCAGAGAAAACACTGCACAGAGCCAAACAAAAGGAGAAAAAAAAAAAGGGGGGAAAACTCAAGTGCAAGGAACAGTTTGCTGCATCCTGTGATACGGTTCAGAGATACAGCTTTAGAGCTGTGTAGCTGGTTCTTGATATGGATTCCCACCGCTTTGTTTCAGAGCTCAGAAACGTGAGGTTTGGACTGCAATTAGGTTTATTCTAAATGTGCTTTCGGATATTTTCTTGACACGACAACAGGAGGCCAAGTTAAACCTGCCCGCACCTTAAAACAATGTTACACTAAAACCCCCTCACAATGTATGTTAAAGAGCCCCAGCTGTTTTGCTGACAAAGACAAGTTTGTGTTAATATATATGAGAGGAAGACTGATAAAAATGTAATTGTTGCTTTTTGCACTACCTGATTGGATCCCAGTGCAGATTTAGCATGTGACAATTCAGAGATAATATACTAAACAATATGCAATATATTAATAGAAGCATGCACGTGCATCTAATATAAACAAAACTGTCAAATTTTGTAAATGGATTAACCCCAATTCTTCTACTCTATGTGTTCTCAGGTGGCTTTGTTAGAGAGTCAGGGATCGAACCACCATCCTTCTGATTAACAGGTGACCAGCTCCACCTCCTGAGCCCCGGCTGCCCCGGCCCATTTATAACATCGGATTTGGGGGTAATAATGAGAAGTACTGAGTTCACTAATTGGTGAAAATGTGGCTTGCTGCAGGAAAACCCCAGGTGAGTTCCTGCTGAGCGGCTGTAAGTACAGGTAGTTTGTTTGGGAGTTAGTGGCTCGCTGAGCATGTTTATTACAGTCCTCACAGACAACCTGGCTTCACGCTGGTTTGTGGTTTGGGCGCAACACCACCACACAGAGCAGCTTTTAAAACTACACAGGCTGACATGAAAATAAAGTGGCATCAGTAACATTAAGTCTTTTTATTGTCACCTGAAGATCATTAGATTAATAAATACCCTTCATTGTAATAATGCTGTGTAATGAATAGTATAGTTCTGTATAACAAATTGCCCTGCGTTTGTGAATGCCCACAGCAGCTTGCAGCTCAGCTTGAAATATTTTATTTTTCCTGTTTAGTCTCTGAATATGTTACTTTGCATGGAAAAATGCCACTTCTTCTCACACAGCATGAAGGAAATATTTTTTTGGATAATATGTGTGTAATATGTGTGTTATGTGTTTGTGTCTGGTTGTGTGCACATCAAAAATTCCAACGTGTAATTTTCTTAATGCATAATAATTTGGGTATATGTTGAACTTGTGAGCCTTTGTTTGCATATGCATACATGCATGCACGTTCCCAGCACACATACCCACCAGGACCTGGAACTCATTACATCCATATGGAGCTGTGTGGCAGGGGCTGCCTTTCCCACATTACAGTCATTAGTCAAGTCTGTACACCCTGCTGGCCTGGCCATTTTGAATGACCTTTTCTTGTGTTTTAAGGGCTGTACTATAACACTCAGTTACTCCCAGATATTGGCAGCGTTTGGGTATTCAGAAAAAGAAAGAAAAAGCCCTTAACATGCACATGCAGAGTAGCTTTTACTAATGTCTGACTGCAGAGCAGTGACTTTTTCCTTGTTGCCAGCGTAAATCAATAAAAGCATCTTCCAAAGTATCTTGTGTAGTTTTGGTGTTGGGATGTCTTCCTAATTTAAGCATTGAAAGTTGTCTGCGTTGATTGCGTATGTAGGCCATTGGAGCTACCAAATGTAGCGTGTGTGTGTGTGTGTGTGTATGCGTGTTGACCTCTTCTGGTTTGGCTGATGATGGAAGAAATTCCATTTGAGAATTACAGATGTTTTTTTTCCACTTTCTTTTGTCTGGTCCCTCCCACTCCCTCTGTCTTTCTCACTGGATGCTCCCCCCACATGTGTCTCATTCTCTCGTTTTCTGAGTGCTCAGTGGAAAATCACCATCATAGCAAATTGCAGCCTGTGCGCCTATTCAAACTCACAGTTAGAAATAAAGTTATAGGCTGCAGCTAGGATTATATCAACCTAGTTGTTGCCTTTCAAAGCCACCATCCTTTAAATTTGCAGCCCTATTTATTACTGAGACGAGACAAAAATCATGACCAGTATTTATCGCACGCGGAGCCCGTGTCCCGTCTTTGTCAGACATCGGTTTGTACAGTATGAATCATTGACTGTTTGTATGATAGAGAGCAGGGGAGGCAGAGGGGTAAAAACAGAAGGACTGAAGAGGCTGAGGAAATGGGGTAAAGGAGAGAGAGAGGTTAAAAGAAACAGAGAGAGAGAGAGAGTAAAGGAAAGGGAGGAGGGTTAAGGGTAGAGCAGGCAGCCCATGACATAGCTAAAGCATTAGTACATGCCTGCTGGCTGACGTCCACTGAGTTCTGCATCTGGTTAAAATCTACAGCCTCTTCTTTCCTCCTCACTACTTCCCTGCCTCTTTTTCACTTTTCACTTTAATCGCCAACCCTTCCTCAGCTAATCCTGCTTTCTTTTTTTTTTTTTTTTTAATTCAACAGCTTATTCCATTCCCTATCTCCTGTTTGCTGCTTGTTCGTGATTCTCAGACCTTTTCTTGTTCATTCTTTGCTTTCTTTCCCCCATTCTCCTTGTGTCTGTCCACAAAGATAAACACAGATGCACGAAATAAGAAACAGGAGGTGATATCAGAACCTTCCTCCCCTTTGAGAGTTCAGTGTTTTGGGGTTGGACTGCAGTTTTCTCCTTCCCTTCACTTTTTTTTTAAGTAGACAATGAGCTTAGCTTAGCACAAAGACTGGAAAACTCATTGATTTGTAAAAGAAATTAAGTGTTAAAAAAAACCCCACTGTTGTTCCTGTTTCTAGTTATGGCTTACAGCACTGTGCAAAAGTCTTGAGTCGGACCTCATTTATTTATATTTGGCTTCCAAGGCTCCAGATGTTCTTGTAATCTTTTAAAGTGGCCTTGAGTAATAGTTTTCATGCTTTCTGAAGGTCTTTCAAAGTGTTTCTTTGGACATTGGCTGCTTTTTCACTTATTTTCAGTCCAGTCTTTGTACCTGACCATTTTCAGAAAAAAGGCACCCAACACCAGGGAGGAACCAGTGTTGTATCTGCACATTACAGACAACTTAGCAAAGAACCAGTTTTAAATTGTATCTCTGGGCACTTTGTTACCAGCGGATTATCATAAAACACATATTTGTTCCCATTTCTTTAATTGAATCTATAAAAAGTGGCAGCAACAACACTTTGACAGACATGAAATAGTATTTTAAAACATTATTTTTGCACTAATAAAGAGCTATTAGCTGAAAACTTTGCACTCTTGGAATGGTTCTTGCTTCTTTATCGTCATGCTTTTTTTTGGTCTCCCACTGAGGTTCTTTTCTGTAATATAAAAACATGCATTTCACAGCTTCAGGGTGTGTCCACACCTCCGCTCTTCACCCCGTTCAATTCTTTAACCAGATGATCTTCTGCAGCCAGTCATAATGTTGAGGTGGAGTCTGAACTTCTTTGCTTTTTCCTCCTCTCGAGTCCTTCTCTTTGTCCCCCCGCCCCCCCCCCCCCCCAGCTGAACTCAAAAAACTTCACGATGACCAGAAAATTCTTCCACGTGTCCACTGCAGAATTTGGAAGAAGCAGAGGGATGAAGAGGACATGTCTGAATTTTTTTTTTTTTTGCTTAAATAAAGATTTAGAAATGTAGACTTTTATTGCTCACTGTGAAAGTTGCCTTTGCACAGTCATTGAGACAATGCAAAAGGAAGAAAGACAATTAAACAGAGCAGCATTTTGCATGTTTGAAAAAAAAGTATAAGAATGTGTTTTGAGTGTAGGAAGCAGAACACTTAGACAAAAGGAGGCCGAAGTAGCTATGAGTGTGAAATAAGTAAAAAAAAGGAATTTTTACTTCTGAATCTCTGTCTTTGCTATTTTCAGTTGTCTATTTTAAGTGCGCCTTGATTACGATCACAAAGTTGTTAGAGGCTCATTTCAGCATGACTCTGTTTCAGTGACCGGAGTAACCCAGAGGAGAGAATGGAGGCGGTCTGCCTCGGGGGGGTTGAGAGCAGATAGAGACACTTAGATGGGGAGGACAGGCCTCAACTGGCATCAGACAGAAAGAGAGAAACATATAGACTCTCAGGTTTTCTTTAGTAAAATCTGTCATATTCAGATGTTTTAAGATTGTTTGTATGTAAGATCATCGTCTCATGTTTAATGCATTAAAGTCAATGTGTGAATTTGGCTGCTTTTCGTCTTCCTTTTGCAGAAACGCTGACATACTTTCAATGACCTTTGAACTAAGCAGTGAGGACCTTCATTACAAACACATTCATCTTGTTTTCACGTTAAAATAAGAAAGTCTTAAGTTATGCAACCTACATGCTGTACATTAGAAAACAATGTCAGGAAGAAGAAACACGTTTTAAATGAAATCTGAAAAAAAAAAAGCTCTTATACTTGGGTGGGAACTCACAGTTTAAGCATAAATTAAAGTAAGCGCAGTGCAAGAAGGAAGGAAGGAAGAAAAAAAAACAGCATCCTTTGAAATATAACTGCTGTTATTTATCAAAAGGTTCATACCTGTCTGTAATCAAAAATAGCCCCAGGCTATACCAGGTCTCGCTATCTTTCTTCCTATTGGCTTAAAAGAAAAAGGAAATGACTTTGAAGCTGGTGGGCTTCTAGGAAAATGTTGCTCCGCAAAAAATGGCACCGTGTTATAATCTGCATAAGGAAAAAACAAACTTTAAAAATGATGGATGGGTATTGATCTCGAGTGCATGTCTGTTTCCTGTCATACCAGCTCATGTTAATGTCTCCAGATTCTTACTGAGAGGACGTTCCCAGAGAAATATAACATTTTTCAAAGGAAACAAGTTGTTTTCGTTTGTTAATTTCTCTTAATGGTCAGCATCGCAGACATCACGTTAAAGGCTACTCAGGCTGCCAGATATTACCAGGCACGGATAGGAGCTGTGCTTGGACGTGCTGTGAGCCATTTGAAATCTGACCTCTTCCCCTCCCCCCCCAGACAAAGGCACAAACTGCATTTTATTTCTGACACATAAACACGCGATTGAAGCCTCTGTCCATGTGGATGTTTGAGGAAGGAACTCACCTGCGCTCACAAAAACTCTCCTTGATTATCTGTGAAGTCGTGATGTCATAACAGTCTCCATATAAAATATGTGAGATAAAATTACATGAAAAACTTCAACAAACCAGGTCATGAACAGATTGCACGCACACACACACACACACACACGCACACAGAGTCAGGTGAGCATGTCGGCTAGTTAGAGGAGCACGTTGCTGTGTTTTCTTAGCCTGTGTCAGACAGGATGGCCACACTGAGAAGGAATCAGGGGTGTTTCCTCTAACTGCTCCCCGAGGTCCGTAGTGTCAATACACACTCTCTCCTTCACACACACACACACACACACACACACACACTGAAGAAGCACACGTGGAGTTCACGCCAAAGAGCGGTTCTTCGGTAGTGTCTGTGCTTCTTTATCAGTGTGTGTGTGTACACATAAATGTTTCCCCTATTTTTATTCTTTTGCTACAAGAGAATAAAAGCAGATATTTGATCTTTTTGTTTTTTAAATTTTAAAAAACGTGCTTCAGTGGTTGATAAGCTCCTCCACTCAGATATAAGTGCAGTTTGAATATTTGACTGACTCTTTTTTTGTTGCTGTCTTAGCCTTCTGATAGAAATGAGTGACGTAAGAAGCTGTAGGAGGGGAGGGAGGGAGTGACACACTTTTCTAGCTCTTGAGTCTTTCCGTGCTTTGCAGAGACGCTGGTGAGGTTTTGGAGCGTTACAAGATTAAAATTTTTGTTTAAACTGCTAAAAAAGAAAGTACAAGAGAGTTGAGATGAGCGGCTTTCCCAGCGTGCAGTCTCAACTCGAAATCTGCAAACTCCAGCTTTGGAGACCTGGTCTTTGTCCAGCATGTCTGGAATTCTCTCCCTTCTTTCCTTCATCTTTTCCTTCTGTCCCTTCCTTCTTTCCTCTTCCACGTCTGTTGAACACTCCCTCTGTAGCAGTAATCCCTCTGTGGATGACAATTAGTCAAATTACAGATACTTTCTGGGATTTTAGACATTCTAAAAGTTCATATAGCTCCTTCTACTTTGGGAAGAAATGAAGAGATAAGGCACATGTCATGTGTTTACATATTGAGAAAATCATGAATTAAACATCATCGTCATCAAAAAAAGTGTAAAACCTACTTAAGAGGAAACAAAAGTGTAAAGATGGATTGAAAAGGCACAAAAACCGTAATGAAATGTGTAGCATCCTCTCCTCTGCACCTTAAATCTAGTTTGGGTTTTTACATACTGATGTGATGCACAGTGATCGTTTTTCTCCACACAGACTTGCAGATGACGTGGCTCGGTGCGGCTCTCGAGTCTCTGCTGCTCCCACCTCAAACCAGTTTCTAAAAGAGAACGGGGGGAGAAAAAAAAATCTTAATGACAAGCCCTAGCAGCCCAAGCGAATTGAGAGCTGGCAGAGTTGGCTGGCGTTTCCCTGCTTCGGCCCGCCTGTGATGGAGAGCAGTCGGTGTTTAGGGAGGGGCGTCTAAAGTTTGGAATAACATGGCATTAGCCTCAAAATGACAATTCACAGTCTCCATTTTCCCATTTTCTGTTGCTCCTACTGTCTGCTTTTCTTCTTCTTTTTCTTTCATTTTATTTCTGAATTCTGGTAAAGAAACGTGACATTTCCCTCATAGCAAGACACATTTCAACCAAATCGTATGATATATTTCATTCCCCCAGAACAAAAGTGGTTTCTGCTCTTTTCTCAGTCCTTTTCTTTTCCTTTTTTCCTTCCTAACCAGATGTGTTTCTCCTGTGGATCTCCCCTGTGCAGGCCCCTATGATTCATTTTCCACAGACATCTTAAAAGGTCCAACGCTCTCCCTTCCCCCCACGCCCCCCCCCCCCGTCTCCCCTTTCTCTCATTCTCTGTGCTAAGGCTCCTACTGCTGGATTGTCTCAGCCTGCAGTGCTTGTCAGGACCACTGGAACGAAAACTCGGATGGAATGAAGCTTATGTGGAATCTCCATAGCCAAAGGGCTGATGTTTGTGAACAACCCCTCGCTGTCTCTCACCAAACTGCCCAGGTGTCCCATACGTACTGGTGGGCTCATCCACAGGATGGCACCCTCAGGGAGGCAAACTCACCTCCAGAGGGAAGTGATAAAGGAAGCTTTTCTTGTGGCTTATTTTATTTTCCTGATTTCAGGGTGGGGGTTGGGAGAGCTCCATTTACATCCATTCCACATCCTCGTTCTGTGATCTGACTTCCCTGTGCTGCCCACTCCTTTTTTTCCCACTCCTGTTTTTTGGCTGGATTCAGATTAATTTAACAGTTTATGTTATGCCCTTGGTAATAATGTGCTCTTGTAATTTGCAAGCTTCAGAGTAATTTGTTTATTTAGCAAAGAGGAAGAGGAGTCAGTTTGGACAACTAAGCTTCAAAGACTCAAAGACTGGAGAAACAGCTTTTTTAACCCCTGCCAACTTTATTTTTATTTAATTTTTGTACCCTGAACTGAGCTTTATATTTGGAAAGGGGGGAAATTAAAGGGGGTAATTAGTCCTACTAATTAGTACACAACAGTCCACTTAGGAAGCCAGTTAATTAGTGTTTGGAAGAATTTAGAATTTAGAATTTTACAGATCGTATTATTTGTCAGACAGTTGTTTTAAAAATGCTGCAAAATGACCAACACCCACAAATATGGTGGAGAGATCCACGTCCACACCCCTAATTGTGAACCTTTAAACCTTCATTAAGGTGAAAGAGGCTGAGTTATATAAACTTTAATTCAATTTGATTAAATTTTATTTATGTAGCACCAAATCACAACAAACAGTTGCCTCAAGGCGCATTATTTTGCAAGTAAATAATTACAGAGAAAACCCAACGGTCAAAATTACCCACAATGAGCAAGTACCTGGCGACAGTGGGAAAGAAAAACTCCCTTTTAACAGGAAGAATCTTTTGGAGGCACCCTCGAGCCAAGCTGCCTTCATTTCTTTGTACTTCTTGATTGGCTTCATTTGTCAGGCCCAGACGCTGCCGTTTGGTTCAAAGGTCGAAAAACTTTGCCTGTAAGTGCTTTTATTGGTGCTTACCAGTGATGAAAAGACTCCAGCAACAACATATAAGTGGATATAATTCCATCCATTTGTTGGACATTTTAAAGAGAGAAGCCTCCTCCTGATTTAGAGTTTGTATTAAGATAAGTAACTGTTTTGGTTAGACAGTTACCGTACAAACATTAGAGCGATATCAATGATCTCACTGATACTCACCAGGAAAGCAAACTGATCCTTCATTGCTTGCATCTTTTGTTTTGATCATACCACCAGCAAACTACGCTGTAGAATCCACATAAAAATGTAACTTTTAAAACTTTGGTGTAATTTTCCACTACGGGTTCTACAGGTGAAAAATGAAAACTGCTCAAACAAACAAAAAAAGAAGCAAAATTCTACATTCTGTAAAAAATAAAAGTTGTCATAGGTTTGGAGGACCTTCCTAAGTTGGCTGTTAACCATATTCGAAACTATTTTCTGCAGCTGTATTAGGGAAAGCAGCTGCATACACACCTGTAAGCATCTGTTTTTGTGCAGTGTGTGAAGAGTGTGTGAAGGTGCCAGCCATTACCTTGTCTTTATTGGCACGTGGCCTGTGACTGCTTGTTGAGTGAATCCCCTCTATTCCAGCAGCAATAAAGCGCTAAACTGATTGGTGGGCCACGGAGAGCTGAAAGCCACAATTACCTGCCGAGTGTAAAAACTTCACATGGGGTCACAGTGAAAAGCTGCGAGTCATTTTTTTGTAAAATCTGATTTTAAAACCATATTAGGAGACACAGTCTTGCCCATATCAGCGTCTCGGTGCTCGAAGCGTGTCGTGTTTGTTGACTTCAGCCCCTTGAAAATGAATATATTCTTAGTTTTTCTTGCATATGCAGGTTAACATGGATGGAAAAGTCAGAAATAGTTGATTTGAAACACTAAGAAACGGGGAAAACAAGAGCCCAAACAGGCTTGAATCAGTTTTATAGGATCCTCGCAGATTCCTTCAGCATCCTTTTGACTGTATAAAGGCTTGAGATGTTTTCAAAAATCAAATTGTCCTTGAAGTAAACAAGAAGCTCTATTTCAATACAACAACTGGCGCATTGTGATAAAGGTCGTCTGCAAGCAGAGAGCACAAAGAGAAGGGAGAATATTTTCCTTTGGAGACACAAATTAAGTGCAATCAAACCACCCTATAACACTTACACTTATTTCACTGTAGCACTGTTATTAAATGATCAGCATGTTAATTTGTGGCTTGATTTATAAGAAAATGCCCTGCATTCGGCATCAAATAGATAGTGAAAACTAAATTATATGATTCAGAATGGCCCCATTAGATGGAGTGCAAACAGCAGTTAAAGGGGTTTGAAAGTTAATGATTGTTTAGTGCGAGTGCAGAGCTTTCTACCAGCACTCATCCTCACATGAACCCAGAGTCCCATCATTCCATCCAAGCTCTACATCAGATGAAACCTCCTGCCACGTTGTCTCTCCTGTTCTTTCTCCCCTCCCTGTCTCCCTTTCTCTCTCTCTCTCTCTCTCCCTTTACTTCCATTCTCTTCCTCATTCCCTTGTTCTACATTTCTCACTGTGATTTTTTTTTTAAACTCTCTCGACCTTGTTTCCTTCTTTTTCAGCCATTTTCTCCTATCATTTCTTTCCTCCTTTCTTTGCTCATCCTTGCTATATCACATGGTCGTTGTAGACATGAAAGGAGGCTGCAGTCCACTTCATTTGCTTCCTGTGCTCCAGGCAGTCTAAAAGCCACCTCGGTGACCACACAGCAGAAGCGTGGATGGCACAGTGATGATTCAGCTGCTGTACTCCGGTCAGAGGCCATTTTCGCTCTGCTGTACTCTCTCATTTGTCACGACTCTCAGACAGACTCAGCGCTGGGTTCTGTAAGTTTCTGGCTGGGTTCTGTGAGTCTCCAAACACAAAAGGTGCACTTTTGATAACAATTTCTTCACTGAACTTTAAAGATAAAATGGTCACTTGGGGAAAAAAGTCTAAAGGTTTTGGGTTTGTTGATTCAAATAAAGATATTTTATTTACCTGCAACTGGCTGTGTAGTTTTATAGGACTATAATATTCATACCCAATTGATTATGGAGTAATACTGAGGCTGTACTGTAGCGTGTGATTACTTCCTGGTCCACAGGCATATCCCAGAGCAGGGACTGGACCATGTGAAGGATGTGGACCATGATGGTGGCTCCTATTCACGCTCTTTCTGACACATATGTAAACTTTTCCTTAAAAACAGACATCAAAGCAGTGTATTTACATAACACCTCCATCTAGCCATCTTTTTCACCTGCTTACAGATGAACGTGAGCTCTTTGTAGGTTTCTATCAGGCTTTTAACCTGCTTCTTCATTAGAATAATGGGGGTAATTACACCTGATCATTGAATACGTAACAAGTTGACAATTTCTGGCTTAAACAACTGCACTCTGAATAATGGTCTAATTGGTCTTGTTATCCGGTTGTGACATATTGAGTCTATAAATGCTGGAGTAGCCAAACAGTATTCAGCTGATAAAGGTGATTTAGTTTTAAATGAGTGCACACTGATGCATCTCCGGCACGCAGGATAACCACAGGTACAGTGCACAGGAGCACACCTTCGCCTTCTCTCTGCTGCACGTTTGGGACTTCTTTGTTCGCAAAAGTCACGCTTGCTCGGCCGGAGCAATGAAAACATGCTTCCAGTGCTTCAAATGCGTACACACGCTGTGGATCAACCATTTCATCTCACGCCATCTCCAGCGTCTAGACTGTGAGGCTGCAGTAGGCTACAGTGATTCAACCTGCAGCTTTTTCTACCTGCTCATTACAATGCTTAAACATATCTTGGAGAATCGCTCTGACGTTTCACCTCAAATGCCTCTGGCAATAATGAGAGAAACGTGAGGCGTCTAAACGCCTCCCACAATCATTTCTGAGGCCCGCCCAAACAATCTGCAGACAAAAAAGAAAAAAAGAAAAAAGAGAGAGAGAGAGAGAGAGAGAGAGAGACAGAGGAGAGAAAAAGCAAACGGCTCCCAAAATAAATGCAGAGAATGGTACAAAGAAAAACAAATCCAGCAGTCCTCCATTAGTCTGTTACAGTTATGGTTATTGCAGCCATGTGCCAACTTTTCTTCTAACATGTCTTCAAAGTGAAGAGCACTCCTCCAATAAACAGCTGCTGCACCTTCAATGAGTTATCTGTGTGTATATATAGACAGTTTCTCAGCATTTTCTTTTTCTCTTACTGTGAAACAAAGAGTTTCCAACCACAACCACCACAAAACCCAGCTTGGTGCTAGTACTAATTTTCTCCATGCCCCTTCATGAGTGAGAGAGCAGCATCCTCTTCTGGTAAAAATGCTCAATAAGTAAGACACTGAAGTCCATGCTCTCTTTTTTTCCTTCTTCTTCTTTGTTTCCACACACCACACTGGAACTGTCAGGGGAACAAACTACAGCAACGTGTTCACAAATTTTACATGAAAAGTAACTCAGTGAATTCAACGTGAACTCATTTTTGTTGTTTGCTGTTGTTTTGCGTGCGTGCGCGCGCGCACACACACACACACACACACATACACACACACACACACACACACACACACACACACACACACACACACACACACAC
>JAVDPK010001873.1:178418-221564 GCA_034780415.1 Cichlasoma orientale
CACACACACACACACACACACACACACACACACACACACACACACACACACACACACCCACACACACACACACACGGTGTAACTGAGTACCTCCACTGGAACAACCAGAGATTATATGTCTTTCACCCCATGCACATCCCAACAGCCCGGTGAGTTCAGGGATGGGACATCTTTTCATTTTTGCTACAAATCTGTGGCGCTGCAGTATTTACCCACTTGTGTTATTTCCACGATCCTCTTACGTGCAATCCATTCGGGCAGTAGAGCACATAAAAAAAATGAAAATAGAATAAAAATAATAACAAATCTTAGCCTAGAGAACTCGTCTGCAGTCCTTTCGGTCTACATATGACTGAAGTGACCCAAAAAAAATGTGCAGAGCAGGTCTGATGTGCAGCAGGGACACTGGAAATTATTCTGTGGTGCAATAATGTGGTCAAATAAGTCTTTTTTTTTGCACCTAACTCTATGTAAAACAATCTCTCAAGCCATTTATTATCATTAAGTCACCTTTTTTAACCATGATTGCAACCAAACAACCACATCAAGGCAACCTGTAACTTTGGTTTATTCACCTATTAATCCATTTACCCATTTCTGTTTCTCCTGTGGCTTAACCTACATCACCTTCTCCCTGTTCCCACCTCTGCCTTGGAACAGTTTTCGGCAACGTTTGTAAACTCCGTGGTGTGATTATCACACAGGATGAGCAAGACTTTTTAGTAAAGTGTGAACTGAATGTTTTCTATTTGTAGCGTCCCCTGCAGCACTTATGATTCTCGTGATGTAGGATGACAGACAGTGCCCGTCAGTCTTTGGGGTCGCCCCAAAAGACAGATGAGTATAAAGCAGCTTGAGGTGAGCCACTTAAACAGACTATTTCTGTACTTCTTTACGTTACAGGAGCAGTTTGAAAAGGTGAAAAATCAAATCTGTTTGCTGAATATCACATATTTAACTTTGTCTTTACCCTTACCTTGGACTAATACAAATGAAGCAAAGATAAAGAATTTTTTACTCAAGAAAAAAGTCATACTGATAGAACGTAAAGATCAACACAAATACAAGATATCTGAAAGATCATCTCAACGCAGTGAGCCTCGAAGCAGATGGACTACAGCAGCAGAAGACCACACCAGCTGTCACTCCTCTCAGCTAAGAACAGGAAGCTGCGGCCACAATTCACACGAGCTCACCAAAATTGGACAACTTATCGGGCGCAGTGTGTGTCAGATTAGAGAAAATTCTAAATAAATTCAAACTTGTGCACCCGATTCTTGTTTTTTAAAGTCATAATGATGTTTGCTGTACAATCATTCCACCTTAGAAAAAGAACAGTTCAAATAAATCATTAAAGCTCCAAATTACCATGACATTCGCGCCCATGATGAGTGTATGTAAACTTCGGACCTCAGCCAGTATCATCAATAACTTTTTTCTGAGCTGGCTGCTTTCTTCCGAGTCCATTAACAATACCAATATAGAAATTGCGGTACATGACTTTATTGATACTGATGTCTATATATTTTTAAATCCATTGATTGGTGTGTCACAATACAAAATTAGCTTTGTCAGACCTGATCTGCTTTTGATTCACTTCTCTGACAGAAGTCCCCCAAATCGAGTCTGACGTGTGTTATGATGAGAAAGACGCTGTCATGTTTGCTTCCCCCCTCCCTGTTTGACTGCATTTACCAAAGGTCCTGTTCAGTCATTCAACATTCACCAGGAGACTCAATAAGAAAGAGAAAGAAGCTTGATCTGCATACATTAGAATTGTAAATGTATTCAGATGCTCACGACAGCAGCCATACATAAAGATTAGTTTTAAAAAGTGTCAGGACCTCGTAGACAAGTTTGAGGGAGGCAAAAGGCAGAGATCAGTGGAGTAAAGACAGATGGGCCACCAGGATACCGCGATAATTATGCTTATGATAATTGACTTAGTGAACTAAAATGTGTCCTTGAGGGGGAAATAAAGCATTTTTGTGGTGCTAAAGATTTAATTTCAATCGCTGGATAATGGGCAGCTTGCTGGGTGGATTGCCTAATTAACAAGCAGGGAAACAGCAGCGCAGAGAAGCCAACATGGCCTCCTGACAACAAACTAGAATATTTTGTTTCGAAACACGAGTATAAAACAATGATTTTGCTGTGATCTATTACATTTTTATTAGTTGGTTATAGCTCTGAATGAGTAGTTCTGCAGGATGTGGCTTTAAAACAGATTTGAAACAAGAGCGCTCCATCTGTGATGCTGGTATTCAAGCAGATTAAACCAACATGCTACAGATAAAAGTGTTACAATAGGTAATAAGCACTCTGGTTCACGGTCTAGCGTGCTTTATTATTAGTACCAAGCTAAAACGAGACAGATGAGGATGCCATTAGGTCTTAAGACGATTGCTCAAATTTAAATTACAAACAGTCAACGATGGCACTAGATGAAAAGTCAGGATCGCCAAGGTTATTACAATTCATCTTACGCAGAGCATAAATCTTTTTAACCACATTTCATTTCGTGTCAATCCATTATTTGTTAATTAGTTCAGCTTTTTAAAACTACAAACGCCAGCCTCATCCAGGCACTAGACGAAAAGTCAGAGTTGTTAACTCTGAAATGTCCAAAGCTCAAATGATAAAAGTTCTTGCATTATGTATTATTTTAATGCCAGGCAGCCACCCATCAGAAATAAAAAAAAAAACCCACGATCTATAGATATATATTCTTCCTCTAAACTCACACCCTAAAGGGAGAAATAAGTAGCTGTATGTCCTACAGAGACACACTGAGAGGCTTCTGATCTGTGATGATGCACTTCATCAGTCACAGGTTCAGAACATCAGGAGGTTGACTCTGTCCACCTTCCCTCTTGTCACACTGATAGGAAGTGTGCAAACACTTGATTAGTGAGTTCATGGAGCAACCAGGGCCCAGCTGATTAGTGTTGGCCTCACATGAAAACTCCATGTTCCTCTCTCAGTATGATGTTTGAAAACATGTCTCGCCTGCAGCATCTCTCTTTCTCCCTCCCATGTGAGATTCCAGGATTAGAGAGAGGCGCCTGGTACCTAAATGCAGTCACAGCCACCTTTACAATCAAGTCTCTTTCCAATGATCTGCTCTACTACCTCCTTGTCCCCAGAGCAAAGTCTCTGCTCTAGCAAGCACTTGCAGTTTCAGCCAGATATTGATAGTATTTTTTGTTACTTCAATATTCAGCCCACTTTGTCTCCTGTTTTCCTTTTGCTGCAGTAAATGATTCAGCATTTGTTGCCCATGCTCCTGTCTCATCTGATATCCACATTGGCTTAGCTTAACTCCCTGGATCGCTTCCCTGTTCATTGCCCCACTCTTCCCAATTACAGCCCAAACATCAATCTAGGGTTTCCTGCCTTGATGTGGAATGGGTAATTTGTTAGGAATGATACAAATGAAGGATGCCAGATTGTTTATGATCAATCTACAGAGGACTGAATTCAAACACACCCTGAAAATCAAAGTGAAAAAATGATGGAGCACGTTAGTCTATTTTGCTGAAACTCAAAAATGGTACTCAGTAGTTTGTATGGGCCCCACGTGGTTGTATCCATGGCTGACAACGTTGGGACACGCTCCTAATGAGATGGTAGATGGCTTCCTGGGGGATCTCCTCCTAGATCTGGAGCAGGTATTCTGGTATTCTATGGCAAATGCCAATTGGGCTTCACAGTGCCTGGGAGTGAGCACAGGGCCTACTAGAGGATGTCGGCCCCTCGGGCCACTCTTATAAAGTCTGTTTCTGATTGTTTGGTCAGAGACATTCACACCAGTGACCTGCTGGAGGCCATTTTATAGCTCTGGCAGTGCTCATCCTGTTCCTCCTTGCACAAAGATACTGGTCGTGCTGATGGGTTAAGGACCTTCTACGGCCTACTATCTATTGATATGCCACCCTGGAGGACGATTACCTGTGCAACCTCTGTGGATTTCAGGTATCGCGTCATGCTACCAACAGTGACAGTGACCGTAGCCAAATGCAAAACTAGTGTAAAACCAGAACAGACGATGTCACTGGCCTCCACCTGTAAAACCATTCCTGTATGGGTGTTGTCTCATTGTTGTTAATTTCATTAACGCCAAAGCTGCTGAAACTATACTCTGATTAAAAAGTGAACCGTTAGGGGGATCTGAAATACTGACATGACATGATAGAAACAATCTCTAGATCCCAACATTCCTTAGCTGTGCAGTAATTGCCTCCACAAAACGTTTCCCTCCTCAGCTGTTCCTCATCTGGGGTAGTCTCAGGATAAATTAATGCATCCATACTGAAACACATTATTGTGCATCCTGCCTCACACTGAATAGATTTTTAGTAACACCTGTGAATTTACTACACTGGCAGGTCAAAAAGTAGGAAGTTATAGAGGTGGACAATGTAATTCCCAGCATAGCCTGTGAATCTGATTAGCCAGAGTACTTGAAAACACCTGTCCAGATTTTACAGCGGTGTAAGTGGTGCAACAGGTTGCCCGCCATCCACTGTAAAGAGTTTGGTCCAATACTCTACAATAATGCAGCACTTCTTTGGTTGGTAATTGCTGGCAGTGTCAGTAACTAAATGTTAAAAATATGGGATGTAGCATTGAAACAAACAGCAGAATTGCAGCTGTTGTTAGTAGCCTTCTGTGGATGTATGTTAACTTACATACATCCACAGAAGGTATTAGATCCATATCATACAATGTGGCTTAGCTCTGCTGAAACGTATTTGGTAAATTAGCTCATCCTCACCTTTAGAGACACTTGGTCCAGGTGATCTTCAGGAAATTGTAATGCCATTGCACAAGTTGATTGATCAGTAGATTGTTCTACAGTATAAACGGGGATCTGCTATCTCAAACATACCCCAGATCTAAAGCAAAACGTGCCCAGCATCAATTACTGCAGGTCCAACCTCAAGTTACCTCCCTTATCTCAAATCCTTTCTTGTAGTGTAGGCATGGATTATATGAAAATGATCATAATAAAAATAAACACAAGCCAAAAATGGTAGGTATTATGGGATTCGACTACAACTTTTTTTCTGTCCTCATCAGTAGGCTGAATATAATATAGAGGACCTGCACATGTTCCTCTGTGTCTGTTTGGAGTTAAACTCAAAAATACTGCCTTCTCCAAGTCCACAAAGCACATGTGGACTGGATGAGCAAACTCCCACGCACACTTGAATACCGAGAGGATAAAGAGCTGGTCCAGCGTTCCAGCGTTCCCATTTCTGACCAGGACGAAAACCGCATTGTTCTTCTTGAATCCGAGGTTCAACTGACGGACGGACCCTCCTTTCCAGCACCCTGGCATAGACCTTACCAGGGAGGCTGAGGAGTGTGATCCCCTGAAAGTTGGAGCACACTCTCCAGTCTCCCTTCTTAAAGATGGGGACCACCACCCAGGTCTGCCAATTCAGTGGCCTCAGACCTCCACGCGATGTTGCAGAGGCATAGATATATACATCTATCTCCAAAAATTGCCGACATCACCGGAAAAAGTGGCTAAATTTGTCACTAGTCGCTTTTTGAAAAAAAAAGTTGGGGGGGGGGGGGTCGCTAAGTTGGCAACACTGAATAAGGTGATCTGGATCTTTTTATGTGTCTTTTTACGAGGTAAATCTCTATTGTCAGATTGTGGATTAGACCCATATCTTAATTTAATACCAGAAATGTAAATGGTTGTTGCTCTGCTAATATCACTGTATTAATTTTCTCTGTAATAAATAGCTGATGCTACCTATATCACTCATGGAGTTTAACTACATATTTACACCATGAAGCTGCACCAAATTCTTATTATGATTTTTTCATGAATTCATTAGCTTTGTTCCAGCATCCAGTAGTGAGCGATCTCAGTTTACGTTGACATGTGGGACTGACCTGAATACAAGCTGTGGAGTGAAGATAAGCAGCTGGCAAATTACCTTCCAAGGATACAACAGCAAAAAAAAAAAAGAGAGAGGAAAGAAAATGGCTTCAAGAGAATGCACAATAAGACATAAATATATTGGGGTTATTAGAAAATGAAAATTATGTGGTAAGAGTGTATTTAAAATCCCTCTAAATGTAAATTAGATGACACATTTCTACAAAACAATTAGCATTAGGCTTTCCATCATCACTGAGTTTGGACTGGTACTTTTGGTATTTATCTTAAATTAACTGGAGAGAGAAATGTTTTCTCACTGACTGACAATGAAAGATTTACCCAAACTCACAGGAGTGCCACTAATCGCTCCGAACTCCCAGTCTCTCTGTTTTCAATGACAGCACAGGATAATTGTGTCAGTCACTACCAGCCATATTGATTTTTTCCCCCTCTTTTGGCCATGCAAACACCATAATCACCTTTAATGTCATTTTGTGAATGTATAATGGTTTTAATTTTTCAGCTTTCATTTTGTTTAGATTTTTGCTTCAAAACAATTTATATTTGATAGGCAATATTTCCCAATGACTAGTTGTTTTAATAGGCTAAAGGAGGAAAGTCCCTTAGACTTGGTAAGACATGGAGCATCTTTACCCATGAGATTCCCCTCTCCAAACTGCTCTGTGGTTCAATTCAGTTCAATATGATTCTCTTCCACGTCTCTGTCAGTACTCTCACTGCAGAATTTTAGATCAACTAAAGATTTTTCAGGGAAAATTTACTGTAGGACAACCTGATAATAATGAATTACAATAGTCTAGCCTGGAAGTCATTTCAGCATCATTCCGAGACAGAATGTTTCTAATTTTAGAGACAATGCGCAGATGGAAGATAGCAGTCCTACGTATTTGTTTAACATGTGCACTGAAGGACATATCCGACTGGAGGCCAAGGTAATACCAGAGTGAGTATCTGGCTAGACACCATGTTTCTGAGATTTGTAGGGCCAAATATAATAACCTCAGTTTATGCCTCAGAGAAGAAAATTACAGGACACCCAAGCCTTTATGTCTTTAAGACATGCCTATAGTTTAAACATCTCAAATATTCTTTTATTTTGGAAGGTAGATAAAGAAGATGCTGACTTGTCACACAAGCAACCCACAACCCATCTAGATAGCAATGTTAAGATGTTCAAATAGTAGACTGGAAGATCATATATCACTTGACATAATTCTATACCAGGTGGATTTAATTCCCAAATTATTTCTTTAAATGTCCATAGATGACAGAACAATACATACACCAAACAAAATGAGACAAATCCAAGCACCATCCAAGGAGCATTCCAACAGAAAGCTCCTTACTGTACCATGCATGGAGGGTTTCACCCCAACCATCATGGAGGAATTGTAATTTCACTGTAATTTAACTGTAATTTCATTATATGTGACATATAATGACAATAAAGCTATTCTGATTCTGAAGGAAGCCATTATGGAAGGAAACGCCCCTGTGCGGAATGTACCACCGGCAGATAGAAGAAGTGGTCGATATCAAAAATACCACCAATGGCTGAACAACACAGAGGCACTAATCATGGCAGGACAGGAACAAGCTCTGGGTGCAAGATGCTAGCAGGCTGGGCATACATGGCCATAACCAAGTGGCTAGCATAGTACACAGGAACATCTATGCCGAGTATGACCTGGAAGTCCCAAGGTCAAAATGGGATACCGCCCCAAGGGTGGTTGAGAATGACAGAGTTAAGATCCTGTGGGACTTCCTGTGGGACTGGTGATGGCTAACCAACTGGACTTCGTAGTGGTGGACAAGCAGAGGAAGAAGGCCATAGTGATAGATGTAGCAATACCAAGTTATAGCAACATCAGGAAGAAAGAACACAAGAAGCTTTTGAGATACCAAGTGCTGAGAGAAGAGCTAGAGAAGATGTGGAAGGTGAAGGTAACAGTGGTCCCTGTGGTAGTCAGATCACCTGGGGCACTGAAGATTACTGGGCATGACCCCCAATCTGGGAGAGTGGCTCCAACAGATTCCAGGAACAACATCAAAGATCTCTGTTCAGGAGAGCACAGTCCTAGGAACAGCTAAATACTGCGCAGAACCCTCAAGTTCCCAGGCCTCTGGTAGAGGGCCCGAACTTGGACAAAGAACCCATTGGGTATATACACCCATTGGATGAGTGTGTCCAAACTTTTGACTGGTACTGTAAATCAGGATACTAGAGTTAAGCTGCATACGCACTGGAAACTATTCATACGTTACATACTGCATATTGGATATTGCTTTGAAGCTGACAGCTGCTCATTTCAGTTGCTTAGTTAACTTTCTAATGTATTTACTACAAGGTCATATGTCAGTCAACAGTATTCTTCATTTTCATTGGTAGTCACTTCAGACACTCACCTGGAAGTTGAGAAAAGTTAATTCCCGTCGCCACTGGGTTTTTTTTTTGCCACTGTCGTTTGAAGTCATTTGCTTTCTATGGTATCTGGTCACCAGGTCACTTTCAGTGTGTGAGCAGCTTTAGGAGTGTATGCAGCTTTAAGGGCATGGCCACTTAAATAGCAAGTATTCCAACACAGGTAGCTGTAGCCAATCAGTGTCTGCTAGGACTCTTGTCCACTAGTTGGCATGACTGAACTGGACCCCTCCACCCTTTTTTTTTTTTAGCTTTTGGAGCATCTTACTGGAATTTTCTGACAAATAATATGAACTGCTGTGATCCAAGATGCCTCTTGTATCTTTTTAATTATTGCTCAGCACTATGTCTCTGTGTCACACCTGTACAGTTTCTAAATGCATCTGGCGAACCAAGGTTAATGCATTAGCTGATAACTTAGAACTTAGAAAATTTGCTCAGTGATGGCCAAAATCTTGCAAAACATTTAAAAGGGCGGTGGATTTGATTTTACTTGGATTGAACTGTTCAACTTTCTATCAGACTGTGGCTTCAGCAGCATCTGCCAGCACCTTGTTTTGTAACATTAGTATCAACCTCGCTATGATTCATCTGACGAAGGATCCACCTCAACTTCGCCATCCATTCCTTCTTTATTTAAAGATAAAGGTCTCTTCGGCTGTGATCGTGTCTTTGAATCATGTTCAAACGCATTGTGACACGAGAACATCGGGATGGCATAAAAGTCAAGGCCCATCTTCTATGCTTTGACACTTGAAATGAGGGGAAATGAAAAAATAAAGGTCTGGAAAGTACAAGCACTGACGAGACTGCACACCTGAATTCTAAGCTTGTGCTTGTAGTTCAGCTTCTGAAAAGCGAGGCAACAAATAGAGACATTCCCTCATGCCTCCCCATCAGTGTCCAAATGCTGCTGCTTGCAGATCACTTCCAAAAGCATTTTTCAGACTTTCACATCAAAGCTCGGGCACACACCTTACGGCCCAAATTACTCCTGTGAATCTAATAAGCACTTGTCCGCTTTGAGGAGACAAATCTAATGACGTCTTCCTCCTCTTTGCATTTGTGCTTCATGCGCAAGTCAACTCAGTAATCTGTTCATCAATGAGGGCCTGCTTTTGTGTAAGAGAGTCATTTTAAATTACTGTCCCTTTTGCATAAAGAGCACATTTTGGATTTGCTATTAAATACAAGTTCTTTTGTAAAAATTTAATATCTGCAGGCGGAAAGAGATGAGTGGGCTTTTGATCTCTGTTCACGACACTGTTGCATTTATTTCCACACAATAAAGAGCATGCTGTATTTGCATTCTTATGACATCCACCTTTGTTGACCTCATAAAATTTGAGATTGCCTTCTGCTTTTTTTTTTTTTTTTGGTCAAATATGAACATCTGTCAGTCGAAGTGTTGTGACGCACATCAGACAAATGATTTCCTCCTTCGACTTCTCTTTGGGAACAGAAATTGCAAGCAAAAAAAAATTAGCAAACGGTCCAAACAGTGTTTCCTTGAAGTGCTTTTAAATTAGCATAAATGCTGCATTTTCAATAGGCAGAGGAAAAAAAAAACTATCAGAAAGAGAACAGAGACTAAAATGTAATCCACAGTATAAAGATTAAAGACGATGGTTCTTGGCTGAAATAACACCCCAGAAAAATGTCTTTTATGTGAATATGCTTCCCATTTCTGGACAATATAAGAACTCTAACAAACATAATGGGTACTATACATGTGGATTTAACGCCTTCTCATCTTTTATGTCTTTTATTCTCCCTGAGAGCTGTGGTTAACCCTCTTTCTCTGGGGCTTTCCAATTTTTTTTCCAATTTTTTAAAAAAAATTGTTATACTGGAGAATATTTCATCAGTATAATTTTTTCCCCCTCATTTTAAATTGATCTTGTGATTGTTGAGAAGGACAGACTGAGAGTATCAGTAAGGTTGGTGTCGACTGGCAGAGGTATCTCTGCTGCATTAACACTGCCCCTTAGAGTGATTAGGCGTTTGCTGAACAGTTTCTAAAACAGTCTTGAGACTTCATTAGTCACACAAAATAGGTAGGACCTGGTTCCATTTGCAGTAAAGAATTAAAATATTCCTATTTAAATAGATTGATACACTCAGCCCAAATTTGAAGAATTATGTTATAGAAGGTGCTGAGAAAACCCTTCAGCTCTCCACTTATTTAATGTAAGAATGTTAAGTCCAGAAATGGACAGCAAAATTGAAAACAACTGGCTAAAGAGTTACAAAGTATTCTAATTGTGTCGCAGCAAGAACGTAACATAGGCACACATAATTGTTTCTTTTACACATTACAAAGTTTGCATTTACTCCCAGTTTACATCATTAAAGCTTCATGATGAACTGTGATGTTTAAGGTTACCCAGTGTGCTCAAATGTGATCCCAAGGCATCCTGACCAAGAGTCTAAACTCGATGACTTGTTAGTGAGAGTCACATTATTGCTGTGACCGCTGTGTCAAGCACCCTAACCAGAGAACACTTTGTGCTCATCTTTCTGACGCCAAATGGAAATAATTTGCACCCCAGAATGATGAGCGTCTCCTGTTGCATGTATTCCTCCATATAGCGGGAGAGCTGAATGAGTGGGCCAAGGCTTGTTTGCAGATGCAGAGCGAGCGTAGGTCAGCTGTATGCAGAGCTATGGAGGGGTGAGGTGGGGACCAATTAGCATGGTCACAGATCAGAGTACAGTATTTAATTAGGCAAAAGTGTGGAGTTACATCTACACTGTAAGGCAGCTTAAAGTTGAAGCGCCATATTTTCATTTAAAAAATATGTAATTTTGATAAAATAACAGAACCAAAGTGATGTCAAAGTTATGTAAGAATTTCAGTGTGATTGCTCTCTTCCTTTTGATGAGTCACTGCCACTGTGGAAGGTATGTTTTGAATGTCGCTTGCATTGTGCTATCTGATATATTAGCAACACTGAGCTGACCCAGGACTAATTAGGCTGCATCGATCTTATGTATGCACTCTTTTCACCCACATTTATCAGGAGCGTCATGCCTAATGTATTCCTGACAGCAGTATGTTTATGTGATCTTACTGCACTGACACAGCAGGGGCAGACAGACTGTGCCAATCACTCATTATGCCACTCAATGTTAATATACAAGCTTCATAATTATATGCTTTGCCATTAAGGGTGAACATTGCCTTGAATGCGGGGAAGCATCTCTTACGGAGATCTTCATATTGTGCTTTAAACTAGGTGGCAGTGTTGCTCTTCTTCCAGTCGTGCTGCTTTCTTTAACAAAGATAAAGCGGAGCTGTATAGCAAGTGCAAAGTTGTGATTGATGTGCTCAGTGACATATTTCAAATTCAAAATGTAAAATGCGGGCTTGGTAAAGATACTAGTGATTTAATAAGGCCGAAACTTTGACAGTGTTGCCAGTACACAGTAAAGGAATGATCCTGCACAGTGTTGCATAATAATAATTGTGTTGTGATTAAGGTTCACTTGCTGCCTTTGCTACATGGCCTCAGGCTTGAGGTGTCTATATGCGAATTTGTGACAAATTTCAAAGATTCACATTTCTCTTTTTGGAAAAATACTGTCACATTAATACCTGTGCTGGCTTTTATAATCAGATTATAGCCCATATAGTCAAGCTGTGCTTTCTGAGGAGGAAAGTGGGTCAGGATGTTAAAGTAAGATAAAAGCAGCATGGGATATGACTGCATCTCCCACTCATATTCTCTCTTATTTTTTGAAGACTGGTGCAGTGGCACTGTCACAGGCATGCAAAGGTAGATGTCATGGCTTTATTTAGAAAATATTTTTCTGAACTGGTGGCATCCTTGCTGCAAGTACCCATGGAAGAAGGACCTTATAGTGACATCATCTGTTCATGTAGCCTGATTTGGAAATAAACCCCAAACTGACTGTGACATGTGCTGTACTTCAGCTTATGCTAACATGCCTGTGACATAACACATACAGCGCGACAGTGGGAACCCCACTGCGTCCCCAGATGAAACCTAACGAACTGACAGACCTACAGCCGATACTGATATATTGTCAAATAGCTACTACTGGCTGATATATTGCCCCCACCCAACATAAACGGGCAAAAAAAAACTCCTGTTCTCTGCCCTGGTCTTTATTTACAGATATATTCAAAAAAGCAAACAAAAACAACCAAACATTGGTCATAAGATAACCGATGGTTAGTAAGACTGCTTACATGCATGAATAATTGGATTACAAATGAAAACTAGAATGCACTACCTCCAGATTCTGCACATTCATATACAGATATCTATTTAAGGAAAGACACGCGTGTGATATAAAATGATATAACAAGCAGTAAATGGGGCTGCACTAAGAGCTGGGAGAATTTTAGCACCATTACAATAATGATCTAATGCAATAAACAACCTGTTGTTTGGTTCGCGTAACGTGTAATGTTGCCAAATTCAGCAGATTGCTGCTCTTTCTCTGTGTGAAATTTGTAAACCAGCCTTATATCTGCCATATGGATCCTTCAGCGTTGGATGCACGGTTCCTGCCTCTGCAGCACTTCCCTCTCCAAATATTGTCTGAACCAACTCCTGCTTGGACATAAATACACAAGTGGCACCTGAGCCAGGCCATCTTTGATCACAATAAGTATTCAACAGACACAATAAATGGGCGGTTTGACACCGTGCTCCATCCCTGTGGGGAGATTATTGTAAAGGAATTCATAGCGCTGCTCAGCAAACTATGAATTGCTTGTCAAAGCTTGTCATGCAGAGCACTAGGAATTAAAGAAGGGGTTGAAATTGAGCCCTGGTGATACTCAATTATGGCAGGACAAAAGCAGGCAGGGCAGTGACATATTGTAGGGAGGAGAAATGCAATAAACCAAAGCCTTAGTGACATAAAGGACACAGCAGTGCATAAAATTGTGATTCTGTTTTTGGTGTGCTGGTAAGCTTTTGGAATGAAATTCACACGAGGGTGGGCTTTGTCTGGCTTGCTCTTTTTTTTTCTGACAGGAAAAAACAAAAACCTTGTTATGGCAGTTAATAGAAAGCTGTTAGGCCTGCAGCAAGAGCAGCAGTGTACCAGCACTTCCATGCGGTCAGTTTTCCAACTTTCACCATCATTAAAACTGAGACTGCTAAACTCCCATAAGAAATGGAGGACATGGCAAAAACCAGCTTGCGCATTAACACTCTTATCTAAATGCATCATTATGAAAGAACCCAGCTTAGCTGCAGGAATTAAAAGCGATGACAGAAATGTTTTCACTGAATGATCAAAGGCAACATGTTCAGTCTGCTCCTGGCTGGATGATGACTCACTCCACTAAATTGTGTCTTTCTGCCTTGCAAACTTTTCTCTTTCAAGTGGACATAGATGAGATGCTAATTAGTGGATGTGACTATTATTATTGTATGCATGCATTTTCATTGTCACATAATATTATATATTCTGCATTGACCCTGACCACGATGAGTGTTTTAGAGGATGCGTGGATAGACTCTCACTCCTTTATAAGTTCCAAAGTAGTTTTCTTCTTGGGTTAGTCTCAAATGCAATCACCTAGTTAATCTCTTTTTGCTAAGTGAATCTGCCTTTACAAAACCCTACTATTTTCTTAGACTTTGTAAACAAGTCAAGATGAGTTATAAGGCTCGAGGAAACACACGCAGACAATTGCATGCAGCTTTGTAAACACCGTGTGCGATCCTGGAGCTGGAGCGGACCATTTACCTTTATTGATGCAGCCCACACCATAGCTGTGCTGTGTGATGTATTGTGTTTTGTGTCATGGTTCCAGCTGAAATAGAAACAGACAAGGATTTTACAAGTATGTACTTGACATGCACACAGGGAGAGAATAAATTAGGACACATTCACAGTACTTCCCCAACTACTTATTAAAGCCATACTTTATAAACCCGTTTTTTCTCTGAATGATAACTAAAAGCAGCCTGATGGATGGTTGCACAGCTATTGTGCCCGAAAGCTCCTTAGTAAGAAAATGTGAAGAAAATATAAAAGTAAAATAAATAAAGCAAATATTTGAACCCAGAAAAGCACAAATCTCTTAACAAACACACTCATGCAGCTACCAAAATAAGCATCCCTCACCAGCAAGCTCCTATTATATAAGAACTCCTATGTATTTTATATTCTTGTGTTATAACCAATGTACTGATTTATTAAAAAAAAAAAAAAAAAAAACACTCTCTGCGGTCGCTAATCCCAAAAGCCAGCTGTATATGGGCTGTTTAAGGATGTTTAACAGCCTATGTATTTAAGACTTCTCTACAACTTGAGGCATTGCACCGAAATATTTCCTGAACATAAAATTTTGTTATGTCTATAAATATTTTTGGAAGACTGGAAGGGTTTCTCAAGATAGTGATGTGAGATGTGAAAGAGGTGAGAAGACATATTTTCACCTCAATTTTATAGAAACCCAGGCTAGTGGGGCAATTTCTAGGAATGTGAATGCTGTTTTTGGCAAAACTCAACAGGATGAAGAATGAAAAAACAAAACACAAATAAATTTTAAGATCTGTCCAGGGACAACAGATGAAAAATAGCCCTTTGGCTAATTCTGGTACATTTACTACAATGTTAATTAATGAACACTAAATAAACTAATAAATAAATAAATGAATGAAATGAAATCCAATAATGAATACTGTATATTCATGTGGGCTGTGTGGGACCCGCAAAACAGAGAAAAAGCTAGAAACTAGAAGTCACAGTGCCAGTAAATCTTCCAATAGTTCCCGTGTGAATATGAATGTAGGTCTACTTAGCTGCCTTTAATCTCTGCACTAGAGAAATCAGGATCCGACTTAATATTGCAAAGTAAGAAGGCATTTCAGCTTTATTGCCATAATGCAAGATAATTTCCACCAGGTGTCGATTCGCTTACAGTCTGTTACATCATGCCTTGAGGTAAACAACCTGCGGAGGGCTTTATTAAATCCCCCTGCATCTGTGTGGCTAAAGTGTGAGGCAGTGTGTTCAGCAAAGCAGTCTGTCACCACACACATTTATCTAGAAGTGATATGACCTCAAAATGTACCCAGAAGTAAAGATGTGCAGTAAACAGGTGATGCTGGAGTGGAACGGTTTGTTAAACACTGCACACTGTCCTGCAAGTAAATATTGACCTCTATATTTTAATGAGAATGTTCCAAACTCATTTAGTTCCTAAGTAATGATTTTCCATAAAAGTTGTTACATAACGCTTCATATGGAGATCGTTCATAATTTGGACTGCAGCTAGTCATTCTTTTTACATTTTAGTGATTAATTACGGCCCAGGCACGGTGCAAAGATCCTGTTCAAACCGCTCTGTTTTTCATTTAGCCTAATCCTTTGGTAACAGCGCTGAAAAATACCCAAAAAGTTCCCAGCGCCCAGTATCGTCACACCTTGACCGAGAGGGCAACCAGAGGCCGCAAAAGTATGAGAGTGAAATAAAAGTTGTAACAGAAAGGGACTCAAACTTCGGTCATCTGGTTCTGTTTGGTTCTTTTTTGCATAACTGTGCCACCCATCTGGACTTTTATAAATGCTAAATGAGCATCCCAGTGCACTGCAGAACAACTCTAAGTGGGTATCCACTGCATTAAAATATGAGGAGGAATTCAGAATGAAGAGTCAGTATGTGATGAGCTGGAAGCAGAAAATTTAAACTGACCCAGTCTTAAAATGTGTTATAGTTACAAATATCAGTTTAAAACTAAAACTCTTTAAAATTGTGAGATATTTATTTTTTCTTTGGCTTATTAGAAGACTGGGTTTTGTGTCCTGTCTGGTACCCTTAAGTTTGTTGTTTTTAAAATATTATTTCTATTGTTTGGCATTATTTTTGGTTTAGTTTCATTTTCAGCAGCTTAGCTTGCTGGCTTAGATTAAAGGAACAAAGCTTTCTTGGTTAAGTGCAGGAAAAGATTACAGCTAACTCTCATGCACCATTTCCCAAGGTCACCGGATAATAAGTCCAACCCATGAACGCATCCCAAAAAACTGTGGAGATGTCTGAATTTTACAGATTTAGTTATTTAATGTATATCTAATACCCCTTGTAGTGCAACTCCTCCAGGATGACACATCAATAAGTTTGCTGTCTCTTCCAACACAGTCTCACGGGTGCAGAGGAGATTCTAGAAGACAGACAGTTACTCCAGGAGAGCTAGAAGGCCCTTAACCCATCAGCAGGACGGGTATCTGCGCTCTTGTGTAAGGAGGAACAGGATGAGCACTGCCAAAGCCCTACAAAATGACCACAGCAGACCACTGGTGTGAAAGTCGCGGACCAAACAATCAGCACGTGACAGATGTGAAACGGTCTGGAGAAGCCATGGAGAACATTATGCTGCCTGTAACATCATCCAGCAAGATCAGTTTGGTGGTGAGTCAGTGATGGTCTGGGGAGGCATATCCATGGAGGGACACACAGATCATTGACTGGCTGTCATGCTTGCCTGACCTAAATCCAAAAGCGGCTCTGGGACTTTATATTTCGGTCCAGGTTACACCTCAGACTGTCCAGGAGCTCAGTGATGCCCTGGTCCAGATCTGGGAGGAGAGCCTCCAGAACTCCATCCATCGTCTCATTAGGAGCATACCCTGATGTTTTCAGCACGTGAGGACCATAAAAAAAATACTGCGTACCATTTTGAGTTGCTGCAATGAAATTTTGGCAAAAATGGACTAGCCGCATCATTTTTTCCACTTTGATTTCGGGGTGTATTTGAGCCTGTGCACAATCAGCACAGTCAAACCATACAGTCGAGCATTGTCTATAGACAGAGATGAAGAAGGGTTTGATGAATAGAGGTGTTGGCTCAAAGAGAAATCTGCAATGTAATTTGCAATCAGGAGCACTTTAAATGGCATTTATTGACTAAAAGGTCATCAGTGAGAGAGGGTAAACAGTCCCGTGTGTGGCACAATCAGGCATAAAAAAGGCCACTTTAAACTAGTGCCCTTTGAGGTTAACTGCACTTTTGTGAATCAATATCTCAATTAAACTGTAAATGGTCTTGCATCACCTTTCCTGAGAGAGTCAGTGATCGATCACTGTCAGAAGCTCAACAGGAGAAGAAAGAAGAAACTTGCATGTTTGGGGAGTTTTTCAACATTTCTGCGGGTCACGAGGTGCAGACAAAGACAACCCACAAACACACTGGCACACAGATGAGATGAGTTAATAACAGCATGGGCACAATGGGGCGACAACCTACTTTAGTTTGAGTAATAGGTTTGCACATTAGGAGTGACAGGGGTTCCCCTCAAAGAATTCAGAAACATGGGATAGCCATGAAGCTCAAACATCAGCTTTTAAAGGATGATTCTGAAAAAAAAAAGACACCTCCCCCTTCCTCTCACACCCTCCCACACCCTATTTCAAAATTCAATTTTGCTTTTTTTTGCTTGAATGGCTGGAAGACTTTCCTGCAAGGAGACTGTGATGAAACAGAATACTAATAAGATGATAAAATGCAATGCATGCAACCTATACGGTGATTGAAATGAAAACTGTACAAGTGCACAAAATACTGCATCCATATCTGCATCTGTGCATAAGGTTATGTGGAAATAAGGTTTAGAGGAGTCAAGAGACAGACGTGTTCTTGCTCATATGACGGCAGATGTCATTTTGTGTTTAGACAGCTTTCCCCTGCAGTTTTGAGCTTCGTTTGGAAGGCTATGCAATCTGGCGTTTAGAATACAGCAGAACATCTTGTTTCAAGGGCTTATCACCCCGATTTATATATTTATTTATTTTATTATTGGAGTCCCAGAGGTTACCAGGCTTCCAGATTTAATGAAAGTCAGTCACCCTTCTCTGATCACTACCCAGAGTGATCTCTATCCTCAGATCAACCTGCTTTGTCTTTTCCACAGCTTTTTCTTTGCTTTTAAATGTGACTGGCTGGTTGGAGCCCAGAAATGTCAACATCAATGGCTTTGTTTTTATATAAACATTACCCAAATGATCTAAAATAATAAATTATATTACCATCTTTTATATATAATATTAATGAAATGTTTATGTCAGGTTATATGGAGTGCCGGGTTTAGGACCCAAATGCCGAAGCTAGGAGGCCGACTTACTAACAGAAAATGAACCAGTTTATTGAGGCTCATGCAGGAGTTCAGAGATGAATCAAGTCCATGAAGCAAAAGCAAAGACAAAGTCCTACATACATGAGGTCCACAGACATGGCTCAAAACTAGGAAGTATAACAAGATGAAAAACTAAGTATACCCTTACTGCTTCCACAGGAATTAAGTAGCAGTCAGGTGCTGCTAATCAAATGAACTTGATTAACTGATCATCAGCAAATGTGAGCACCTCCATAAAAGCAGAAGTTTGGGTAGTTTGCTGGTCTGGAGCATTCAGGTGTGTCTTAAAATTTTCTTCCCAGGAGTGGACATCCCAACAAATGGAAGTTTTTGTTCACCACAAAGTAAGACTATAGACGAGCGACCACCGGCGCCATTGTCAGAGCTAATGCTAGCTGCTGACCAAGTCTTCAGACTTCAAAAGCCATAAACGGAGTTTATGGTCACTTCCAAATTTATATTTTTATTTTTGAACTCTCTTCAGTTCAATTCAATTCATTCTTATTTATATAGCACCAAATCACAACAAACAATCGCCTCAAGGCGCTTCGCATTGTAAGGTAAAGACCATACAATAATTACAGAGAAAAAAAAACAATCAAAACGACCCACTATGAGCAAGCACATGGCGACAGTGGGAAGGAAAAACTCCCTTTTAACAGGAAGAAACCTCCGGCAGAATTAGGCTCAGGGTGGGGCAGTCATCTGCTGCGACCGGTTGGGAGTGAGGGGAGGGAGACAGGACAAAAGACATGCTGTGGAAGAGAGCCAGAGGACTCTAGAGCAGCTTTGCATAATTTACAAGTTCAAAATAATCTTTATTTATGTTATACCTGGCCTTGGTGGAGCCCATCAGTTCATCCACTGTCTGAAACAAACTGTTTAAGTACCTCTTTCTACGAGCCAGTTGTCCTCATTTTGATTCCTCCTTGAAACTAAAGGTATTAAAAGCAGGTGGGCAGGGCTTCTGTGCTCTCAGTGACATCACAAAAGCCAAGAGTAGAAGAAACTGGCCTAAGCTAAGTGTTGAGAGCAGTGTGAAGCCCGAGCCTCACAATCATAGGGATTTCTTGTACATGTACATACAGTGACGTTGTTAATTAAAACTTTCATCATGTATAATGAGAGCATTCAACACACCACTGAAACAGTGTGCATATTTAAAACCAAATAAGGAAGCTTATGATGTAATATATCTAATAGTAAATATTTGGGTCACTCTAATTTATGATGAGTTGACTGTTCTATCCTAGCATGCATCCTCCTCATTTTCTCGTTCCATTTGTCTATTCTGTCCCAATGGCTTATCCAGATCTCACAGTCTCTCACATCTTATTAAAACACCCTTAATTATGAATAAAAGGATTTAGGCTCGCCTTGAACGGCATGACCATTTATTACGGATGTTGAGCTTGATATAATCAAAATTTACAAGCCAGTCAAAGCTAAAGGGCCAGCAGAGTTCTTTTAACTGTGGTTCAAAGCAATATTAAGTGTAGGAATCAAAATCGTTTCTCCTGAGACTAACATTAGGAAGCACAATATCATCCTCTTGATCTTTCCTCCGGCATGCATCCCTCTACATTTCTCTCCACCGTCATCTGACTCATCCATCGCTCAGCTCTCTGGAGAAATCATGCTAATCAGGGCGAGCGAGATATTGTTAAGCCTCAGCAGCATCCAGAGAGAGGTGCAGTGCACAGACAGGTTAGCACTTCTCATTTACAACTAATTATAGCCTTGTCTCATCAAATGGCATGCATACTTTAGTGACTGGGGATTATCTTCAGTAACTAACATAGGTGGGTTAGGGGGATATTATTTTCCTTATGTGCAGAGCAGCCATTGCATAATTTCTCCAACTAGAACTTATTCTTTTTCCTAAAAGTTGATATTACAAAGAAAGACTAATTAAATGGATTTTCAATATGAAGTGCTTCACTGGACCAACTGACAAGAAAACACAAATATTTAAGAATTTTTTTTTAAACACTTGTTCAAAACTAATAGATTTACATTGTTATTTATTTGGCAAATAACTACCTAAATTCACATTTTTTATACATGAATTTTATACATGGACTTCTCTAAGAAGTCATAAATTAATCAAGCATAACATTCAACCACTAAAACGAATTATTTTGTTCAGGAATGCAAGTAAATAACTGTAATTTGGCATTTTAATCAAAAATAATATTATGTTCTACTATTTATTTATTTATTTTTTGCAAAACAGTACATTTTTTAGCATCAAAAATCCATCCATCCATCCATCCATCCATCCATCCATCCATCCATCCTCTTAGCATCACAAATGTCATTTCAGTTAAAGAATTTGTGGATATTGGTGGTTAACCATTACAGAAATGATTTTGATGATTACCAATACTGTTAATGTAGGGCAAAGGACATCCGGGACAAGATTGTAGACCTGCACAAGACTGGACTGGGCTACAAGGCAACAAGGTGACAACTGTTGGTGCAATTATTCAGAAATGGAAGAGATATAAAATGACCATCAATCACCCCCGGTCTGGAGCTCCATGCAACATCTTGCCTCATGGGTGAGGTTTGTCATGAGAAAGGTGGTGGATCAGTCCAAAACTACATGGGAGGAACTTTTTAATGTTGGGACCACAGTCTACAAGAACACCTTTGGTAACACGCTACGCCGTAATGGATTGAAATCTTGCAGCGCCCAAAAGGTCCCCGTGCTCAAGAGGGCACATGTACAGGCCTGTCTTAAGTGTGTCAGTGAACATCTAACTGATTCAGAGAAGGCTTGGGAGAACGTGCTGTGGTCACAAGAAACCAAAGTTGAGCTCTTTGGCATCAAATTGACCCGCCGTGGTTGGAGAAAGAGCAATGCTGAGTATGACCCAAAGAACACCATCCCCACAGTCAAGCACGGAAGTGGAAACATTATGCTTTGGAGCTGTTTTTCTGCTAAGGGTACAGGATGACTTCACTGCATTGAGGGGCCAATGGATGGGGTCATGTACCATAAAATCTTGGACAACAACCTCCTTCCATCAGCCAGAACACTGAATATGGGTCGTGGATGGGTCTTCCAGCATGACAATGACCGCCAAGGCAAGAAAGGAGCAGCAAATTAAGATCATGGAGTGGCCTAGCCAGTCTCCAGACCTCAATCTTATAGAAAATCTGTGGAGAGAGCTTCATACAGACTTGAAACAGGGCCCATTTTCATTTGCTAAAAATGTGTATCTTGTATCTTGTGTTAAAATGTAGTCTGTTAAAATGTGAGCTGTAAACATCCTCACTTGAAACAAATCTGATATTGTTGACCACATAACATTCAAATCTGTTGCAGAGATTTCAAGCAACATCTTCAAACTTTTTGATATCTCAAGAGGCTGAAAAGACATCTGTGCAAAATGCAAAGTGTGCTGTTTATGGAAGACTGCTCAGGGACCCTGCGTGGTGATCATTGCAGCAGGGCCGTTCTGCATCCATACAGTTTCAGTGAGGATGAATGCCAGTTTCTAGACATCCAAAAGCCTTTCTCCACTCTAAGGACCTTTTTAATAAATCCAATCCTCTCAGATACACAAAGGCAGCTGAGATCGGTGCACACAGTTCAATCAATATCCTCTCTTTCTTTTACTCATGTCAAGGTCATGCATACAGCAAAGCCATTGGGTGAAACATAAAAAGATGACTGCTGAGGCACTGAAACGCATTACGGCAGACGGGAGCTTAAAATTTTATTTATTTATAAGATATTGGATCTGAATAAATTAACGTCACGAAAGTCATTCTAATCTCTTATATCATATTAGCTGTCTCCTGCGATATTGGCACAGAGCTAGGTGAGCGATGATGTATGAGGGGATAAGAAAAGCTCATCACTGCTAAACAGCACCTCTAGGATTTTGTAAATATTGAGAAACTCTTTTCTGTCCCATGCAGCGCAGATGGATGTGTCAGTAAGCCCGTGTTATTCAGCCCACAAAGGAGATTTCTTTCCATTTCACGGTGATTGTGTTAAAAATGTTCAAAGGAAAACATGTCCGTGTCTAAAAGGAGCATCATAACAATTTTCTGCATATAATACTTTCTACCAGCGAAGGGAGATTTGCCCACTGACGTGCGCCACTTTCAGGCAGACAGTGGTTTTCTTCTTGATTACACTGCTTTTGTGGTTTGTGTGTTGAAGCTTGACAACCAAAAGGATGAATGAAAACTGTTGTTTTTGTGTTGTGAGAATAGATCCAGCACTCCTACAGATGCACAAGCAAGAAAAGATTCACACATCATATAATTCCATTAAAACTGGAATAGTCCCACCGCAAAATGAGACCCTATAGAATATTTTTAATAAGAACAAAACAAAAGTATGTCATTCTTTTGAACTAGCCAACATGAGAAGTTCTGCAGCTACTTAAATGCATGCTGTGATACCAAGGCATGATATCTAATCATCCATCCATTTTCTTAACCACTTATCCAATTTACAGTCACTGAGGCCATAAAATAAATAGCTTTACAATGATATGAACTATAGCCTTATAATTATCTTAGAGTCATGGGAAATAAATGAGTATATTCAACAATCAAAATCTCAGTACTCTTTAAGACAATGCTTACAGGTAAAGGTGGCACACTAAAACAAGAGACACATGAAACTGACGTATAGTTGTATTCATATTATAAAGAACTTGAAAAAAATCAGTCACATAAAATACCCTACCTTTATCACAGCTTCAGATCCATGACATCATGTGTTCAGATTAGAATCTCTTACATCTAGGGTCTGTGGCTCTCTTTGCTAATAAAGTCTTTGATGCCAACATGCCAAGATCTAAAGAAATCTTTAAAGCTGTCAGGGAAAAAAGGGTAGGGCTCTGGCATTCAGGGATTTAATTTTTTTTTTTTTAAATAAATGAGTCACTGTAGGGAAACATGGCTTTTTTAATGATCTGCTACTCTAGAAAATTTATCCTAAGAACTGATTTAGCCCAACTGATCGAAAGAGGTGTCCAAGCACTCTGAATTATCAGGTCATTGTTGCTGCTGTTGGTATGTAAGTTTCCAAAAGTCCAATCCTTAGAAAGAAATTGCACAAAGTGGATGGTAGCTGTGCCAGAAAAAATGCTTTTGTTGTCTGAAAATAATTTTAAGTTTGCCATTGAACATACAGGCTAAGATCTCTTAGAATAATGTTCTCTGGACAGATGAAAAAAAAAAGATATGATTGTGTGGCAACAATAACAGTAGATATGTTTGGCACGTACCAAAAACAGCTTTTCCAGGGTTGAAGCATGTGAAGCATGTCAATGGAATTCTTGGTTTGGGGTTACTTTGTAATAGGTAATGGGCAGATTGCAGTCACTTTGATTTTGTGTCATATTAAAGAGCTCTCAGATAGTTTGAGCCTATCTATCTGAAAGTTGAAGGTGAACAGGAAGTGGACCTTTTATCAGCATCAAAATCCTAAGTACTCTAACAAATCCACCATGGAATGGCTCAAAAACGAATAAATGGAGAGAGATGGAACGGCCTAGTGGTCAAAGCCGAGATTTAAATCCCAGTGAAATGCTGCGGGATTTCAGTGCATCGGACAGCTCTCAGTTGCGAAAAGCAAGCAACATCTCCAAAACGAACAACTTTTGTTTGGAGGAGAGGTCAAGCAGGGATACACACTAGACTATATACTAGAGAGCACTGTGTCAAAATGTGGCCCAGGGGGCAGAACCAGCCTGCCAAAGGCACAGGATGGCTTTGGAAACTTCAGTGATGTAATTTTTTCTTACTTTCTTTTTTTTTTTTTTTAAATAAAATGCATTAAAATAAAAATGTTTTTCCTTTACTACACATAAGTGAAAATGTATATAAAACTCCACATGTGAAGGTTTTGTGTTTTTTTTTTAAAGGCCTTCTCAGAACTATAATGTATATGTAAAGACAGTATACTCAGTGAGTGCAGAAACACTGATATATAGGTTTTGAAATTGCACTTTTTTATTTTTAAAGATTTCTCAAGTTCATTTGGTTAATAAATCACCCATTAAATGAAAAGAATACTTTAAAAAGAAGCAATACCTTCTGTTGTCTGAAAATGTCAGAAGGAGTGAGGTAAGTGGTGTCTTTCTCTGGGGCTTATGGTTTCTTAAGTACTTCTTGACAGTTAAAGAATGGGAACAATTTAGACATATTTTTTATGCAGAGGCGTTACTGGTCTGGCCCACTTGAGATACTGTACAGCTCAGTTTGACACCCCCGCTGAAGACACACTGCAGCATACGCAGAGAAACTAACTTCAGATTTTTTTTTATTTGAGCCATTCTACAAAGACATTTTCTGTCTCACTCGCGGATTTGAAAATAATCCATTTAACATACATTTATTCCGAAATGGAATAAATGTATGTTACAAAATGTAAACGTAACTGTTGAAAACAATATGTGTAACCCTGTTACTGAAACCTATTTAGACTGGAAAAGGAAGAGATGAAACATGATTGAGCTGTGTACTAACACCAAAGGTCAGTTCTCTGACTAGATTGAGTGTGTCACTCTAACCAACCCTGTTACCTATATTAATAAAAGAAGACAGATTAATTTATAAAGTTTCCTTATATAACTACGTTCATAGTCCATTACACTCCACTGCTAGCATCTGTTTCTGAGAAAACACCAACTCTAGCACTGATTTGCAACCCTGTTACTATACATATAAAACCAACATATGTTCAAAACATATAAAATATTATTTAACACTTCTGTGGTCCTGAGTATCTATTTCATAATCTATAAATAAATTTATCAATTCAGCCATGCTAATGTGTGCAACCCTGTTTTAACCCTTTTGATGGAGTTATATTTGCATCCGTGATATAATTTCTTAGAAATTACAAAAAAAAAAAAAAGTAGAATAGTTTCTAAAGTTGCGCCAAACATAGAACACAACAACTAAAATATCTCATAAAAAGTGTACCTTTGATGCCCGAGCTGGACAAGCCTAATTTTTTTCATGGCTCATTATTTGTTTTTCTTCAATATATGACAGAAAATTATAAAATAAAGCGACTTTTTTTTTCTTTTTTTTTTTTTTTTTTTTTTTTTTTTTACAAATTTTGAAGCCCAAATTGTCATTCAACCATAGAATGTCCCGTTCACACTAGTGTTTAACTAAATCATATTTTGAAACACAATCGCACGCGGTTCTTATTTTCACGCCTTCGCCTTTTCGCGAAAGGATTGTCCTTGTCGGCCGCCGTATGGTGTCGTGGCGTTTGTGTTGTGAAGATTTGCTACAGTTGCCGGGTTACTTACAAGTGAAACGTCTTCCTTATTTAGTCTTTTAACATAATCTACTGGACAGTGTTAGCTTTAGTGGATCGACATGAGGCGCGCCGGACTGGGTGAGAAACATACAAATAAATCAAAGCTTCTCTGGACTCATATGCAAGATGTTTGCTAATTAGCTAAGTAATGCTAGCTAATGTTAACAAATGTTTGGCGTTGAGTAAGTTCACAGAACTCTGTCACCATTAACATTGTACTAGAGGATTCAAATGTTCGCGAACACTGTATTAAATGTCTTTGTCGCTTAATGCAGGTGAAGGAGGCTCTGGGAATTATGTAGCTAGTGGATATAGTGTGTACGAGGAAGAAAATGAGAACCTGCAGGAGGGACTCAGGGCTAAAGTCAACGCTTTGAAAAGTGTAAGTAACTTCTGATCACAAGATGTGTTTAAATTTTTTAACGGTCAGTGAACACTGCAGCAAAGACTATCTATATATCTAAACGATTTGCCTTTGTTTGCTTATCGACTGAAAGTCTGAAATGATGTAAACTCATTTATTTTTATGTATTACCAGCCATGCATTTATAATTCATTTCTGTTTACAGCTCTCCATTGACATTGGCTCAGAGGTCAAATACCAGAATAAAGTGCTGGAGGATATGGTGAGTTTAACTCTGGAGTAGTCTGACTCTTGAATCACTTGCTGCTTTAGCAAAATTAACTGCATTTAGTGTCCCGCCACTGTAAACTTTAGACATGTCTCCTATCATCCGAATGTTGCTGCTGGACTTCAGTCTTCTTGATCTTTCCCCCTCTCTTTCTCACTTTAGGACACAGACTTTGACTCCACGGGTGGCCTGCTTGGTGCCACCATCGGCAGAGTTAAGCAGCTGTCCCGGGGCAGTCAGACGAAACTGCTGTGCTACATGTTACTCTTCTGCTTTTTCGTCTTCTTTGTCCTGTACTGGTTCATCAGGCTGAGGTGATAGGATCCCATAGGACTTTGTGCTTCAGTTCTTCTCATCCAGTCTGTGCTACAGTGAAGACCAAGATAATAAAGAGAAAAGGCAGGGATGTTTTTTTTTTATTTTATTTTAATCATTAAGCTTTTATGTGCCCCAGTGTCTGACATTGACTCAATAAAAAACTGAGAAAGGCCTCCTACTGAAGCTGTTCGGAGTACAAAAAAGTAAAAGTGGTTGAGATAATTGATCACGTGAAATATAGTACTGTACTGTCACTTATACTGTTATGTATAAGTGAAGCAATGTCAGTATTTATACTTAACACCTGATCAGTTAACCTGGAATGAGAACATAAGAGTGTGATTAATGACTGTGGAACATACAACTGTGTTGAACTGAAATTCTCAGTGATCAACAACAATTCTGTGAAAGTTTGTCAAGCAGCACAAGCTGAGTTCAAGTTAATAGAATATCTTAAATGCATAATCTAGTGTATTTGCTTCTAAGAATGAAAGATTGCATTGTTGTCATTTGAGAAACACAAGAAACAGTGTACTTCATTGTTTCATCTTTATTGTAAAAAATGTTAATGTAAATAAATTTTATGCTCTGGATTGGTTGGTATCAGTTCATGCTGTTGGACGTACTGAAATATCTTTAGCGCAAGAGTCCTAAACATAAGCCATTTTTAATGAATTATTTCTCTTTATTCTAAACAATAACTAATAAATTACCAAATAACATTCAACCAAAACTGCAATTGATGAATGTACATAGAGGCAAAGAAAGGGAAAAAGCTTAATCTGAGTAATCGACCATGTAAGGATATCTTTACGACCGCATACAGTATTGTTAAAATGGCAAATGCAAAATCTCATCTAAGTGATCAAAGTGTTTGACAAATCAGAACTGCACTTTGGTGATTGTCCCCACTGGGAGTGCCGTTGGTGACATCACTTTCCGGGTAGTGTGTCCATGTACTTGCAGATGATTCCCAGCATTACCTCATCAGCTCCTGCACCAATTGACATTAATCTGGAATCCCTGCAGGGAAGACAAATTTCACATTGTTTTTTTTTCCCCCCACTGTCACAATCGTGTGAACAGCAAGCTGCATGTGATTCATCTAAACTATCCTGAGTTGAACCACTGTGAGTCAAACAAAACAGTTGCGTTATTTGCCCTGTCACTAGATGTCAGCATCGTGCAAAACAAGGATTTAAGAATCTGAAAGGAAGTTTATGTGATTAGGCACTAAATAACTAAAGGGGGCCTCAGATGACATGTTTTCAAGCATTAATATTACATTAAAGCCATCAATCTGTGCAATTCTAACATAATAAAGAAATTGCATTTAACTCTAATACACACTGATTAGAAGCTTAAACACAACAAAACTGAATGCTGCTAACATAGAAACAATACACCGATCAAGCATAACATTATGACCACCTGCCTGATATTGTGTTGCCCCCCCCGCTGCCAAACAGCCCTGACCTGTCGAGGCCTGAAGGTGTGCTGTGGTGTCTGCACCAAGATGTTAGCAACAGATCCTTAAAGTCCCATAAGTTGTGAGGTGGGGCCTCCATAGATCGGACATGTTTGTCCAGCACATCCCACACATGCTCGATTGGATCGAGATCTGCGTAATTTGGAGGCCAAGTCAACACCTCAAACTAAGTGGCGCACATGCACTCAGCCATCCGCGTAATGTAAAAAAAAAAAACTAAAAAAAAAACATGACTCATCAGACCAGGCAACTTTCTGGTCGCTCAAGTGCCCATTGTTGGCACTTTCAGCAGGTGATGCTGTCAACATGAGCACCCTTACTGGTTTGCAGGTGTGCAGCCCCATAAACAATAAACTGTAATGCACTGTGTGTTCTGACACCTTTCTATCAGAACCAGCATTAACTTTTCTCGGCAATCTGAGCTACTGTAGCTCGTCTGTTGGTTTGGACCAGCTTTACCTCCCCACGTGCATCAATGAGCCTTGGTTGCCCATGACCCTGTCACTGGTTCACCACTGTTACTTCCTTGGACCACTTTTGATAGATACTGACCACTGCAGATCAAGAACACCCCTCAAGAGCTGCAGTTTTGGAGATGCCATGACCCAGTCATCTAGCCATCAGAATTTGGCCCTTGTCAAACTTGCTCAAATCCTTACACTGCCCATTTTTCCTGTTTTTAACACCTCAACTTTGAGGGCAAAATGTTCACTTGCGCCCTAATATATCCCACCCACTCACAGGTGCCATGATGAAGAGACAATCAGTGTTATCCACTTCACCTGTCAGTGGTCATAATGTTATGTTTGATGGGTATATAAGCTAACAAGGCTCCATACAGTAGCTGTAGACACACATATATCTAGTATGTTTCAGTTAACTTGTGGCTATTCAGTTAGGTTGTGTTTTACCATGTTCCGATATAATAAGGAAATCCAAAGCAGTAACTATATAGTGTGTCTTAGTTCTTTCCTCATTGCAGTCTTACCTGTAAAATCGGCTGACTGACACATCACTGGTGTATCCCATCCCTCCCCAGTACTGGAGACAGCTGTCGCTCAGTTCTCTGGCCAGGCGGCCCCCCTTTAATTTGGCCATGGATGCCAGCTTGGTGACATCGTTGCCTTTAATATACAACGCTGCAAACAAAGAGTAGCCATGAGCAGTGAAAATTGTCCAGGTGGATGGAATGAAAAGAGGAAAACAGACAAAAAAACAAATGTGCTTCAGTTGCAGAGTCACGTGCGGCTGGCTCTGATTCAATGTTTTTCCACATTCAAGCCTTTTCCCAGTGCAACTGATCAGTGCCTCCATTGTAGGTACCCTCTAGAGGAACATGTGTGTGCCGCATGATTTCTCCTGTTTCAGAGTCTAAAAAAAGTTTGTGTGGCCGTGTGTGTGTGCTTATCTACCTGCACCAAACAGATGCAAAAAGCTTTGAATTCTGGGAAAGCAAATGCTGACTTGAACTGTTCCCAGTCTGATGAATTCACCCAAAGCTACTGGCCACTGAGGGGCTTTTAAACTGAGTGAGAAAAATCACAAGACCTTGGACACCCACACGACAGATGCAGGCATGTATTCATATTATAAAGATGGCAGTGTAAAGAACTTGGACTGCATTCTGGCAGAGCTTGGCATGTGCCTTTTCTACAGTAATATTAATACTTGGCTTCATGGACTCTCAACCTGCTATTATACAAACCCAATTCTGAAAAGGTTGAGAAACCTTTTTGGAATTGGGTTAGTCTGGTCGGATCCCAGAAAGAGACACAAATCCGTCGGGGTTTGCATCAGGGCGACATTCGGCATTAAAAACCTGCCAAATCAAATATGTGAAGCTGTGATGAACTCTTGTGAATCGAGGAGCAGCTGAAAGTAGCTTTCTTTCATAAAAAAAGATGGAGGTTCTGACTGTGAGATCACCCACTGGTCTTGCAGAAATGCATAAAGAAAACTGAAAAAATAGTTATGGATGGGAAACGCAGAGTGGAAAATATTACTTTACTATATTAAAATAAAAAATGAGTATGCTAATAAACAATGTAAAATTAAGTTGAAACATAAATGAATCGGGGAATTAGTGCAAGGTAAACAAATGTCATGTTTGTGCTTACATTTATTAATATTTTTAATAATACGGTGATACCTTTAATGATATTATATATATATTATATCATTTAGGTACTTCTATATTTTTTTGAGCCGTTCCAAAGAAAACTCCATATAATATTTTTTCCTGCTGTAAAGCTGAGTATTTTCCAATATGGGGATTGACTCACTCTTGTAATCTAAAGAAGCTCCTTTGCACAGTACTGCATACTTTCATATTGTTGTTTCTAAAATTATATAATAAAATGTTATTGTGGTACAGCTGTCACATTTCCAATATATTCTGTATATCCTACTGCTCTGAACCAAACTTAGGACTAATTAAGAATCAAGAGTCATCCAGGTGCAGCCTGCATTACCAAGGTAACATCAATATTTGCCTTCATATTGTCTATAAAGTGAACCTACCTGTAGCACGGTAGAGGAGAGAGCGGAGCAGCTCGACCTCCGTCTGCAGCTCAGCCAACCTGAAGTGAACTGCCTGGTGATGAAGAACAGGCTGCTTGAAGATCTTCCTCTGCCGGGTGTACTGGATGGTGTCCTGAATGATGTTGTCCATTGTGGTCAAGACTGGAGGTGACAAAAAGTTATTTTTAAACAGCTCGACTGAAATGTGTTATCTACCTGTGCTGGAGATAACTCTGGTTTGGACTAACCAGGCCAGACAGGCTGACAGATTAGTGTCAGATCCAGTAAAAACCAGCACAAATAGTTTCTTGCAAATTCTGCCCAAGAAAACATTGACTCACATCAAAGGCAAACACATGCTTGACAAATTGCTTGAACCACGTGACCTGAACTCCCCATTTATCTGGAAACTAAAAGTGAAACAGGACTAATCCCACAAACGGCACATTTTCCAGAAAATCTGTAGGAGGCTGATGTGGAGAAAGATGGCTGAAACTTTAGATGACGTCTGATGACTGAGTACCCTTGGCATAATAAGTCAGATAAGATTTATTAAGTAAACTCTACTTACTATTGGCCACCGACCAAAGCCTCTCTTCCTGGAACTGAAGCATCTGATAGGTGAAGCCCATGCCTTCCTGGCCGATAATGTTCTTACAGGGCACGTGGACGTCATCAAAAAACACTTCAGCAGTGTCAGATGACCACATACCCAGTTTATCAATCTTTCGGGCGATGTGTACTCCTATGGTGGAGAAGACAGGAAACAGAAAGAACATTATTATGCACATGAGCAATATTACAAAATAACAAATGCCATTTTAGGAGGCAAAATAAAACAATCTGTGCTTTCCGGAGCAATCCGCAAACAAGCACAATCTTACATTTTCTGGATGGAAATGAATCACAAATTGCATATTTTCTGCAGAAAATGTCTTCGACCATCGATAACAATGTGACTAACCCTACCTGGCAAGTTCATGGGCAAACAGATGAGTGATTTGTTCCTGTGTGGGGGTCCATCACTGGTGTTGGCGAGGAGACACATCCAGTCAGCCTGGGTACCGCTGGTGGTCCACATCTTTCCCCCATTGATCACATATTGATCACCTTTCCTCACTGCCTTGGTCTTGATACCTGAATAGGCAAGTGGTTGAGAGTTCAGAAACTGGGGTTTAAATGGAAACCTTAGATTAAAAGAGTATCAACGCACCCAGAAAAGGAACTCAAAAATGATGATATATGACGACAGTGAGCTTACAGCCCCATACTCTAGAAAAATGAAGATAATATTAAACGTACTTGAGACATCAGAGCCAGCTCCAACCTCACTAACTCCAAGGCAGGCCACTTTGTCCCCCGTTATGGAGGGAAGGAGGAACTCCTTCTTAAGCTCATCTGAGCCAAACCTGCGCGAACACAGACACACATACAGAAATGCACAGAGTAGTAGCAACTATGACTATATAGCACTTTCGCTTCATTGTTCCCAGTTTTTTTTTAACCAATATTTTTAGGACAACGTCAAATTAAAGTTTTGCCAAACTTGTGTAACTGTAGCAAGGCACAGCTGCACATTGTATGCTTTAAAACAACACTGCCATGTTTGAGGCAATTACAGCTCCAGTGGGAGTGAGGAGGGAGCTCACACAGTATCACTCCCACTCATCTGCAGCTCTTTTATAGTACTTAAACCTCATTGCAGGCTGGAGTAGATCCTCTAATTAAGCTCCTGAGACTCTGTCTATTTCACAGAATTTTGTCTTGTGTCACCAGAAGCTAAAGCAATAGGATATCACACAAGCCAAGGTCCTGTATGTTTGATAATAGTTTGCTTCAGCCATGTTGTGGAAACAAGCTATTGCCAAACATATTAATATGTAATACAATATGTTTGGCTGTATTTACTAGTATAATAATAGTAATAATGTAAGAACACTGTTGTACATGTTATGTAAGAGAAAGCATGGTTGATTAAAAACAAAATCAAAGAAAATAATACTGTTCACAGTTGGGTCTAATGCAAGCACTCTGTCATAAATCCAAGTGTTCAGTTTGTTTGTTTTTTATCTTTGATCTAAAGAACATCTATAAAAAGACAAGATAATTTGATATTAGGCACAGTTGCATACTCTGTTCCCACGTGACCACCCTCCCCACCGGAGGGATTCGTTACACAAGCAAGCAAGGTACCAACACAAAGTGTTCAATGACATGACTCCAAGGCAGTCATGATGAGAATAGATTCAGAGAATGTGACACTGGGTTTGCAGGCGTGTACCTGGCGAGCGCAGGAGTAGTCATGTCAGTTTGTACCCCGATGGCCATGGGGATTCCTCCACAGCGGATGTTGCCCAGCTCCTCTGCCAGCGCTACACTGAAGCTGTAGTCAAGGCCTAAGCCCCCATACTCTGCACAAGACAAAACACATGTAAAGCTTCAGTATATCACGTGTATTCCTGTATACTGATATTTTAATAGATTTTTTGTTTGTCCTTAAACTATGTGCAACTTGAATGCAGAGCATTATTGCAAAGCACAAAGAGGAAGAAAGAATGACTTATCAGTGAAAGTCACTTTAAATAAATATATACCATCACTTCATTAGTCACCTTAAAGTAGCCTTGCAGTCTCCTTTCCTGTCTCACTTCCTTTTATCCTCTCTCTCTAAAATCCCCACATACACACAATATACAGCGGTATACATACATATTATTGTGATCTGTTGGCACTGGAGCATGCACTCAAATTAATTAGAGGATGTTATCATTAATTGTGCCATCTGTAATTATGTGTAAAAAGCACTGTTGGGAGATCAGCAGCACGCTGTTGATAAGAGTCACTGTCATCTCATCTGTTCTACTAGTAACTCAAACCAGATTTTGATCTCTTCAACAACCCATTGGCAAAAAAAAAAAAAAGAAAAAAAAAAGTCAAAAACTGAAGTCCAATTTTCTTCCATTCTGGGAGTGGGGATATTTGCAAAACTCCTTAATGGAGCTGAATGCTGCATTATAAACCATGTTTCAAACACATATTTATGGACTACCTGGTATTATATCATATTTAATGCTAAAGGACAATTTTCTTTTTGCTATTCGTGAAATTACAAAGCCAACGTTGCTGCATTTCTCTCAACTTGGTTTGGCAAACAATCCTACAAGTCCTCTCAAAAGAAAACAACATGAAGATAAACAGTCATTCTGCAGTACAAAAAATAAATAAATAAATAAATTTTAAAAAAAAATCCTACAAACTTATGCTGGGCAAGCAAATTTAAGTTGACACTTATTTAGGACAAATGTCCTGATGATAATGATCAGGAAGTCAAAGTGTAACAAGACTAAGCATTTGTGAATGTTCTGTGCTGTTTTCTCATTACTAAATACAGAACACCAGCCACTGAATGATGGATACTAGCACTGACTGACAATGAATAATTATGAGTGAATTTACCACACAGAGGCTGGCAACTCAAGCAAAGTGGTTTAATATCACCTGCCAGACTAGTTAGGGAATAATGGAAAGCGCAGTGTGCCAGACTGTCAAAGACAGACAGGGAATAACAGAAAGAGCAAAATAAACTGGGACACAGAGAAGGGAAAATATATAGGGACAAGCAAACAAGGGAGAGGGGGGAGCCAAAAATAAGAGGAAACAGGTGCAGCTGTGCAGAGATAAGTCCCTGAGCCCTGGAAACCCTGCAGCGGTTAATGTGAACGGAGGGAAGCACCAAGGTTTATCCCACTTTAAACAAAACAGCAGGCTGTCTGGTTGAACAAGCAAGCAGAAGAAAAACAAAGCAGAATCCTGTCACAAATGTCAAACCCATACATGCATGTCTGTTCAGAGAAGCAGATGTTCCTCACTATAGGCTCCCATAGGGTGGAGCTCCTCATTTCTCCTCATATGAAGGAGAAATGTAAGGATAAAGAATCTGGGAATTTAAGGTGCAGCACAGAGACACACCAGTGCTGATGGGTGTAACATACTGCATGTTCTACTAGTCTTTTATTTCTCTGAAGTTAATGCAGCACCAATATTAGGAGCCTGATAATAAAACAGATCACTTCTCCCTTGATAGGAAAGATGAATCACTCTCATAAGCCCTTCTGCAATACGGTCCTGTAAGAACTACTACAATAGACACAGGTGTCACTGTACTGCTTTTCAACTCGTGAATGCAAGCATCATTATCATCATCATTACTGTGTGATGTCATATAAAACCACTGTGCTAATGTTTCTGAAGAGAAATATCGCTAAAAAGTATTCATCAAAATATAAGTGAAGCGAAAAAGTGAAAGAAAAGCAACAGCCTGGACATGCAAGTCTCACTTAAAGTTTATTCCTTTTAAATCGTGCACAAAAATTCCCGGTGAAGAGGGAAAAAGTGGAGCCTGCCAGGTTCTGTCAGGCAACACAAGGCCATTTCCATTGTATGGTCAGCAGATACCTCTCTGTCAGAGCGAAAGGAAAACAGTGAGCCAAGGGTCATCCCTGTTCATCTCCCTCAATGTGGCTGCCTTGGGAAAACTTCCTGTTCTCATGTTTTGAAAGGTTAAAATGCCTTTCTTTGTGCAGAAGTGAGAAGAGTAGAAAGTAAGTCTTCTGACTGCATAGGGGAATTTACTTTATAAAGCTTTCTTATTGCTGTAAAATTGATTCCCTTTTAAAAAATAGAGGTATATTGGTCTAAAGCCCTGCCTTAGCTCTATTTAGTCAACAGTCTGTAATGCTTGTCAGATATTAAGATACCATAGGCCTAAATCATGTTCTTTAATTCCTATTTCGGGCCACCTGTTACAGTGACTTGACATTTGCCTGAACAGCCCTTCAAAACTACACTTTAAATGTCAACAACCACAGAAAACTACACAAAACTGTGCCACCACATGTCACCAAGATACAGTCCATACAAGTCTTTCAGTATTTAATATTTATTAAACATAAGATACCTTTCACTTGTTCACTGTGCAGTTTGCAGCTGTTTGTTTCTGTATGTTGAGGAACAATCTCAAGCCCAATCTCAACATGTTTTCAGATTTTCACTAAAACTATATGCTTTTACAATGACTAAGCCATTTCCTATTGGACTTCTGAAGATTATTTTTTTTACATTGTATTTCGCTTGAGTACTTTCCTCATCAAGGGCAAACACGTCTCTCTTTCACTTGATGAATAACATCTAAATTAAACAGACTCCTAAATCCCTTTTCCCATTCCTGTAATCCAAGCGTCTGAATCAATTAACACAATATAGAGCTGTGTGAGACTCGGCTTCATTAGTCGGCAGTGCAGCCCACGGAAACATCTTATTGTAGTTTTTTTTTACAGACTGGAAATGTTGGTTCTTCCTGCTATTATTAAAAGAAATTCAGCACGACGACTCGGTAAAAGTGCAAAATGTAATCTATTATCTATTGCAAATCCCGATATTAGACGCCAAATGTGTTTCCTAGGGTGTTTTAAAGAGATATATACATACTTGACTGCAAAAAAAAAAAAAAAAAAAGATACATCCCGATAACTGAGTAATTGAAGAACAAATACCCCTAACACGACACAAAGCAGAAAGTCATTGCGTTGTGGCGTCAGTGTGCGTAGTTTAGCATGTTTTTGCAGTTCTGAATTTAATTAACTCTCTGCACCACCGTGAGGAGTCATGAAGCAGTCACTCTGGTCACTCCTTTTCTCTTTATTGAAAGAGAAAGCAATACGGTATTGATGTTATTCCAACTCCTACTATTACTGTACACCAAGAAGACATCATCAGAGCCAATATCTAACCATGTCAATTGAATGCCCTTAGCACTCTTCATTTACAGAGTATTACTGACCCTGTACTGTCACTTTGCTTTCCAAATGGTGTCACTTAAGCATGTTTCTTGTGCTGTACATGATAGCAGTTAATCTACAACCTGATCATACAGCGTGTCTTTCACCCACCCTTCCTGCTGTGAGGATCCTCCTCTCACTAATCTCGTCAACTAATGCTTAATGCTTGTGTACTCAGCACATTTTAATTCCCTCGCCCTCCCTTCTCTCTGACCTACAGACTTGTGACGGAAACCTCTATGGGCGACTCACTGTCCAACAATGTTTGCTCACATATTTTTTTCTGCTCACCATCAAATGTCAGAAAACAAACTGCAGCTCTAATTTACCAAAGATAAAGATAAGAAGTGGCAAATTCATTTAGAGAAACTTTTACTGTGGGAATAATACAAAATACACTAGGAACATTATACATCTGCATATCTGCTTTTGACTGTCAAAGACCTCCCCTAAGAATGGATTACACATATAACCACACATATTTTGTGGTCCTGTACTGTAAATTTCCCACTAACTCCCACTATCTCAGTGACGACCCAGCTGGATATACATCTGGAAAAGGGATACTCAGTTTTAGACAGCTGTAGTGGGATGGTGCTGTGACACCAGCACCCATCATCACAGCGGGAGCTTTTGTAAACCAGACTCATAATGAATGGCTGTCAGACCTGAGGAAAAGCAAACAGGACATGACTTCAGCTGTGAAAAAGATGTGCTACATGTCTCTTGAAGCAGAAATGGTCAAAATGGGCACACAGTGAAGGATTCCTTGGTTTACAGTGCGTTGTGGGATATATTCCAATCCATGTATCCCCAAATTAGGGGAAATTCTATCCATCACCTAAATTATGATTGTGAGAGACGGATTTTCATGACAGTCTTCTTAGGTATTAAAAGCAAAAAGAACTTTAAAAGCAATATTTATGTTTTGCCAAGGGATTTCAAATCTCAGCTATGTTACAAATTTATCATGGGGTTTTTGCTATGGCAAGAGAAACAGCTTGACCAAGTAGCATTTATCATGTAGACTGAGGCCTGGATGATTAATCAGTCTTCATGTCTGCATGGATTACCAACAGGAAAGACCAAGAATATAAATGGACAAAGGTTTGTGTCACAAAATGCCCTCAAATACACCCATTCAAGCCATTTTCATGCAATAGATAGATATACTGCAAACATAAGCCAAGCATCAATGGCCCTTTAAACATTTTAAATACTTTCAACTCCTCTTTTTAAGTTATTAGGATCAATTTAAAAGAAAATAGGAAGGAAGTAAATCCTGTACTTGCAGGAGATAAGTACAATGTTTATGTACAACATGGAGGATTTTTTAGCAGTTTACATATTTAGACTAAGTCATTACAATATTATTTTCTAAAAATAAACTTGCATGTAAGACATAACCAGGCGAAAAAGCATTTTGTTTCCAAGACACAAAACACTGCACTAAGTTTGGCACCTTGATGTGACGGTTATTAGAATTTCTCAGCGGGACTGTCTTAGATCTCTCCGTAGAAAACAAGCTTCCTTCTGAGTCTTTAAATAAAACAAAGCCTTTCCCTATCCCTCTCCTCCTAATAATGCACGAACCCCACTAGATTAATTAAACTCATCATTTTTCAAAATCACAGGTGTTGGAACCTTTCCCAGCATACACTGCAAGTCTTTAACAGATCTAACAACAATACAGATGGCCAAGCAGACACACCAAGTTTCCTTTTGTATGTGTATTCTATGCCAATCCTCACAAAAAAAATCATGAGTGAAGACTGGACACTATCCTGGAAATTGATATTAGAAGGGTTTAACTGCAGAGCTACCGCATTACCCAAAAGATAATATTAGGTATCTTACCAACTGGTTTGTTGACTCCTAGAAATCCTGCATTTCCCAAGATTTTGAAGATTTTGTGGGCTGGAAACGTCCCTTCTGCTTCCCATTGATCCACATAAGGGTTGATCTCCTGGTCGATGAGCTGTGGCACAAACACCACAGTGGAGAGATATCATGTTGTATGTGTACTTCTAATTTACAGATCACATGAAATCTTTATATTTGTTTCTTGTGAATTTTAAGCACACATGTGCATATTTATGTATGAACATGCAAACATTTCTTTCCTTTTTTTAAAACCATAATGTGATTCTAACAACAGCTGACAGCCCTGCTCTTTTATCTCCTGTCTCAGAAGACTTTAAAGGACATACAGTACGAGTATGGGGGAAAGCACTTACAATGATTTTTATATATAGTGGGGTTCCTGTTGTGTGGTGCACATCTATTCTAAAGTCTATGTAATCTATTTAAACCAGACAGAACCAGAAGGTATCGCGTATCAATGAATAGAAAGCAGGCTGGAAAAAATGTATTATATGGTTGGCCTTTAATCATGATGAATATGGCGACAGCATGAAAGGCATGCTATTTTCAACATGTATACGTTATCAGTGCACGTGGCATTTTGAGGGCTTATACTGAGCACTTTTGTTCTGATGCTGCTGGAAGCTAATATTGTGCAGATATTTGGTATGCATTACATGCCAATATTTTAATGACTCAGTGTCCCCCCCCCCCCCATCATTTTGTTCTTGGCACCGCAGGAAAAACCTCCAAAGTAATATTTAGATCAGCATGCAAAACTAAATCTCAGTGCTGAAACCCATACTAATGGCATTCTTTTTGGGTTAGCAGCCACTCCATCTACTCAGCCACAAAGCCTGGGATACAGCTGCCTAAAAATGAAGGATGACTATGGCATATTTTATGATTTTAGAGTGGAAGGAAAAGGCTGTAAGCTCGCATCTGTGGTCAATGGACAACTTTCAGAGTCTGAGAGGTAAATGATGTTGACTTGTTGAATTACATGCTAATATTATACATCCACAAAACTCCACCTAGCTTCATGTTAATCTGTATCAGAACTAAAGTAAATAATGATTTATATGTGGGAAAAAAATGTTTCGTGGTCATCTTGAAACTCAAATTTACATAATATCCTTCAACAACGAGAGCAGCTTTTGCTTTTGTCTCCTGAATCCAAATTAAAGCTGCAGAGTCCTCTAACAGTGTTTTGTGAGTCACCAAAGTGTCTGCAGTGAGCAAAGAGAAGGTTGCAACCTGGTTTTTGGAACAGACTATGCAATGATTGAACTCTGGTGCCATGACTCATTTCAAGCACCTGGAAGTGGTCCCCAGATGGTGAAGCACCAATGAACTCAAAGGCTTCCCAGAGAATAGCATGTACAGCTATAGTGTGGGTTACAATTCATCTGGTACTGTGTTTGTCAATTTCTAAAGCAATTCTCCCCCACACAGCAGGCATTTGCTAACACAAAACAACAGCATCTTCTGCAAAATAATCTCAATATGAAGTGCTGCCATGCAAGCAAATCAATTAGCAGAGAAACACATAAAATAAAAACTTATGCACTGTGAATGTACTAGTCCATTTTTAATGTTTCTACAAATTCCACTAATGCATCTTCACTTGCTATTTGTTAATAAGCTTTTTTTAATGGACCATGTTTTTAACAGACCCATGACTATTTGCTCCTTCATTGTGTTTCTCTGCTCTGTACTATCTGCTCTAAATGGTAGAGAAAGCCAGTAAAAAGTAATGATTAAAACGCAAGAAGTATTAGGTAGGAATAGGAATAATTAAATTAAAATTTCAGCCAGTAAAACTGAGCTCTGGATTATTTATTTGTGTTTCTTTGATTTAAAAAAAAAAAAAAAGCCTTTAAAAGTTTTTTCCTCCCGGGACTGCAAAATGTCATGCGCACACAGTCATGCCAAAACACGCAAACCCAAACCTGCCAACTACTGAAAGAGCCAAAAGAAACGTACTGGGTGAGAAAGAAAGAAAACATGACTATCATCATTTTACTGTGCAGGACAGAAAACAGACTCTACCTTTGGCACAAATACAGGGCACACACAGGTACCTGGACCTTACTCTCTGTAAGTGGGCCTTACTCTCTGAGAGTAAGGCCCACTTACAGAACTTTAAACACAAGAAAAAGCATTTAAAAAGGGCTAACTGGTCCCCTTTAATGTGCAATAAACGCATCCATGTTCAAAGTTCAGATCCTGAGGACGGAAAAGGAGGGACCTCTAGCTGATGGAAAGGGAAACAAATGTCATCTGGGAGTAATCCCGAATTTTACAAAGGTTATTGTGTAGTCCTTGTGCAACATACCAGAAAGGTTTCACATCCTGACCTGACATGTAGTTAGATCAGGTCAGAAACACTGAGTTAAAAAAGTCTTACAAAATGTCCAGTTTGGAGAAACTTTTTTCCGTTGAAAGACACTGTTGATACATACTGGGCGTCTCTGTACAAGCCGAGCATTTGTGTTAAAGTGGATTCACTGTTCTACATATATCATAGGTTAGTGCTGGAAAACGATGACGCCCATAAAGATATATTACAATAAAGGCTACATGTGGGACAAAATATTAACAGAATCACTTCCTCTTGCAATACATTGTCAGTACACTGGTGCAAATTGCAACCTATCTACTAAAACAAGAAGGCACTCTACACAGAATTGACTCATTATTAAATGGGAAAGAAAATGATCATGATAGATCAATAATTCTTGCTTTTGACCTTCTGGAGGGTACTGCTTTCTTCTTGAGTGACATATTGTCTAGTCAAATAATGACGTGTAAGTTGATTGTCATACAACGTAGCAAATATCACAAAATCCAAACCTAATCAAGACATTCTGCAAATTTAATGCAGCATGAAAAACCTTGAAACCACAAAACAATCTGTCTATTTTTTCTACAGCTTAACTATTAATCAGAGTACAAAATGTAAAATAATAATAGACCTTTATGTGAAAAGTAAAAAATAAAATTTTGAATGATCTGAATCAGCATCTAAACAGCAATCTTTCTATTTTAAAGACATGTTTTTGATAGTTGAGTATTATGATTTTGACAATCAGCTCAAAATAAATACATATACATGTCTTTTAGACCTGCTTCCTACAAGAAAGTCAAGGAAATCTTACCATTAATTAATTAATGCTTCTAATTTAAATATGATCAGTTTACCTTTATTAACAGGATATGTACCACAGGCCCTTAAGGTGGCAGTAATTAAACCATTAATTGAATACCCCTTACTTGACCTAGCTGTGTTAGCGAATTATAGACTGATTTCTAACCATTCCTTTATTCTCTTAGGCAATATTATTAGAAGACACTAAATACATGTTCATTGCTATGCAGATAATACCTAGTTTTATTTATTCATGAAGCCAGGTGACATAAATCAATTAGTTAAACTACACATGTCTTAAAGACATAAAATCTACTTTTAATATTAGGCTTGAAATTTTCCTTTTTGATAAAGCTTATGGTTAGGGCTCAATCAGGTGACCCTGAACCCTCCCTTAGTTACACTGCAATAGGTCTAGACTGCTGGGGACTTCCCATGAGAATTTTTCTTATTTACTCACCTCTTTTCACTCTCTGTGTGTTTATGCTCCACTATTGAATTTAATCATTAGTAATTATTAACCTTTGTCTCTCTCTCTCTCTCTCAAAGTGTGCATTTTGTCCTGACTCCCTCTACTTTCCCCTCACCCCTAGCTGGTCTTGGCAGATGGCTGCCACTTTGTGAGCCTGGTTCTGCTGGAGGTTTCTTCCTGAGCTTTTCCTTCCCATTGTCACCAAGTGCTTGCTGATAAGTGGGCGTCAGATTGCTGGAGCTGCGTTTCCAGAAATTCCCTTCTAAAGTAGGCTGCACATAGTAGTCTCTTCCTAGAAATTTCAGGTAAATCTTTTTTAGCTCTTCATGAATGAAAACAGTTGAGTTTCCCGGCACTACAGATGTAGTCAGTCTAATCCTGAAACCTCATTTCCTAACAAGATCTTTTGTTTCCTTTTTTTTTGTATCTGTAACTGAACGCAGTCCAACGTGGTCACACCCACTCATATTAAATTAGTAGTGGAAACATTGCCACTATAAAACTCTAACCTTCAGCAATAACGGAAGTATTTCCTGTAACCCAATTTCAATGCCTTTAAACAAACAGTATGACTCTTTTAATAAACTCTTCCACCTCTAGTTCCCTTTCCTGCACTGCCAACATATTGTCCTGCATTTCCTTTCAATTTTTTTCACCCTTCCCAATATCCCCAGTGCTAGTTTATTTTTGACCTTCTGGCATCCTTTAAAGGTTTAGTCACACAACAAACTTTACTCTATTTCCCACAATATTGTTGCCTTAAATTAGGGTCTTATTGTTACTTTGTCTCCAATGTCATTATAGTAATATAAATTCTAAATGAGTCAGGCTGATTACTAATGCTTTCTTTGATTTTTTTTTTTTTGGATACCATTATTTGAAGCTGCTTATAAAAAAGAAAAAAACAACAACAAAAAAAGCTCTGCCAGAAAGCACTAATCATAACAGAGAAAAATGTGTGGCAAACAAAAAGATAAATCTCTGATATTTCTCTAAGGGGGCTATACTTAATTAGGCCTGTCACGATAACAAATTTTGCTAATCGATTAATTGTCTCAGAAATTATTGCGATTAACGATAATATTGTT
>JAVDPK010001873.1:223935-241893 GCA_034780415.1 Cichlasoma orientale
CTCTGCTTAGGCTGCTGCCCCCGCGACCCGGCCCCGGATAAAGCGGAAGAAAATGGATGGATGGATGGATGGAGTATTAAAGTATGTAAGTATGTGTGTAATGTATTTTGTTTGCAAAAATCACGACTTTTAACATAACTTGGAAATAAAGCTGATAAAAAGCATGTGAAAGTGTATTGCATAATAGGAAAGAAACACGATACTCATTTTATATACTAAAGGGTTTTATCGCATCAGACATCAGGATTTCTTTATGTGAAAAAAATCTGCAAATTGAAAGATGCTTTGGAGAAAGGCTTTTTGTCCACAGTGTAGGTTTCAGGTAGACACATCATTTCCTTTTTCTACCAGTGCTCTGTCTCGTCTACTCTGTTCAGTTCAATTACTTATATTAACAAAGCCTTAAAACTTTTTTTTTTTGGACTACAGGAAGAAGATATAAGTTAAAACTACAATGAAGGGAGCAAGAAAAAAAAAAAAAAAAGAAAACCCACAAACCTGCTGTACTTCAGAGAATATCCTCAAAAATGTGATGTTTGCCATCATTAATAAAACAAAACAATGTGTTTCTCTACTTTGTCTACCAGTCTTCAGTGACTCACAGAGACAGGCTGAATTATAAATGTGCACATTTAATGACAATTGAAACAACATATGAACCCATGTGCTCAGACTATATACACCACATGAGAGAGAAGCATTATATAACACTCGCCAAATACAACTTATAATTAGTGCATCTTTCCAAGAATTATAAGGCTACAAATCTGGCCCCGGGGTGAAGAATTGTTTTACATGGGAACTCATAAATGTTTTCTTTATTGTGTCCTTCTAGTCTTCTCAGTCTGCAAATCCATTTTACAAGGGGAGGGAGAATGTCCTTGGGTACTAATCTGAGATATGAAAAGCTCCTTAGGTCCAGTCTAGCAGATGACACAGCCACCTTTCTCCTTGAAGGGGTTCTTCTCCTCTGATATGCCTTTGACGAGGGTGTCCTCCTCAACTATAGCCTGAATGTAGTCCTTGATTTCTTCGCAGCATTTAGATGTCTAAAAGCAGCAGAGAGAAGAAGCTCATTTCAGTTTTGAATAATGTTGCTGATATAATTAATTTGATTAAATAAATTCAAACTGTCTGATGTTCCCTTTGGATATAGATAAAAACAAGTAATGGACACATGAAGAACTTACCAACCACCGCTCGAGTTTCACTTCAAGTTTAAGCTGGTTTACTTCCATTACAGCCTTGTCCTTGTCCGTCAGATCCTCCACATTTATGACTGGCATTTTCTGTCAAAAAAAGGGAAACATTCAGCATTTTTTTCATGCCTATTACCACATGATAAATAAAGGATCTTAAAGGGAATCTAACACGATTCGCAAGACTTAACAGAAAGAATAGAAACGCACTTACGAATGCTTACAGGGAGCAGTCCTTCACCCCCGAAATCCTGCTGAAGAATCCCTCTCCTCTCTTTCAATCTGGGTTATAAAGTAATCAGCATAAACAGTTCTAATCCGCTAATCTGATTAAAACAAGGCCCCACTGAATGATCATACCAGGAGCTCAAGTACACTGAGGAGAGGGGGGGGCAAATCACACAGGTGTATGTTTGAGCTCTTTTGATGTAAAAACCTGGTGGTATGTTTACCAGCCGTTACAGTTTATATTTGGACTTGTGCTATTTTGACGCCTCGTTTTCTTGCAGGCTCATTTGGATATGGGTAAATGGTGCTTCATTTATCAGGTCATTTTGATAAGACGGCTAATCTGTATTTAGCCTCCACCTGTCAAGGTGGAGGCACATCAGTGTTCTGAATATGAACGTAAAGCATTTTTCCAGTTAACATCTTTCATAATGGTAAAACCAAAGCAGTGGGATGGAATTAAGCTGCCGTGTTAAAACAAGATTTGAATGAGTTTTTACTTAACTTTCAGACATTGCTGCCTTTTGGTCGAAGGACGTGGATCAAATTAATCACGATGACAATCATTAAACAAAATAAGTGACGACAAGCCACAAATGTGTCAGTGTGACAAACTTTGAGTGAAACTGTATCTGTGTGAGTGTGTGTGTGTGTGTGTGTGTGAGGATTCAGATCCGGTCAGACGGGTATGTGCTGGGAACTTGGCAGTGTGTCTCAGAAGAGAAAGATCTGTTAAAATTTCACAGGAGTGTCTGTCCCTTAGAAACATCACAGTGTTTGCTCTGTGGCAAACTTACAAGGATGCTGTATGAGTTACTGGATCGATGCGCATTCCCATCATCATCATCGTCATCATCATCATCATCCCCGTCATCATCCTCATCAGTGGCCTGTGACAACGAAAGCTGACTCTCTCAGGTAGAGCATTATTTCACTAGGGTTGAATAGTTCAATATAGTCTTAGTCACAAGATTTAACGTTGCTCCACAGAAATTCAAAATAGAAACGTCTCTCTCTGATGTCACTAATGAATTGCAAAAAATCTATTTTATTTGGCGCGCTGAGTCACTATATGCCCGCCCCTCTTCCAAACGCGCCTATAAAAATTAAATCTGACTGGGATGGTCGACAGAGCGGAAAAGTCCGGGTCTAGGTCAAAACTTTGCACAATGGAGCTTTGGACATTCGCACTGTTTACAATAATTTCCTCGTTTTCCAGCGTTTTGGCGCTGCCACCTAAAGGTAACTTCACAGCATGTTTGTGTTCTTTCTTTTCTTCGGCGCTTTAATCATCTCACAGTTGAAAGTCTTAACCTGTTTGCCACCGTACGACCTCGGGCGTACTGCAGATCCAGTTTGGCGTGTGTTGTTCCGCGTCTTACCACGATCCCCCCCGTATTTCAGTATCAATCTCTTTCCTGCTTTCAGGCGTGTGCCTCCTTGAAGTGGATGAAGGACCTTGCAGAGCAAATATCGAGCGCTATTACTACAACACTATCACCCAGAAGTGCGAGGTTTTCTACTATGGAGGCTGCCAAGGGAATGCCAATAACTTCAAGAGTTATCCGGAGTGCCACAAGACATGTTACAAAATTCCCAGTAAGTGGCCTGTTCAATTTAAAGAGTATTATTAGGGATGCACCGGGCCAATATCCGTGGCTTTTGGTTTGAAACAAGTATATTGTCATAATAATAATAATCATAATAAAATAAATAATCATTTCAGCACTTACTTACACCATCCTTGAACATTTAGCCATCGGGCACTGATGTAGTTAAATCTGCCAGTATGCACATATTAGTAATCAGGGCAAATATCAATGCATTGCTATTTTTTTTACCACCTGCATTTTATTCATTTTTTTAAAAAGAGGAAACTACTCAGTGCATCTTTGGTTGTCGACCTGTTCACATGAATTAAAGGGTCTCGTCACACCAAATCTCATCCTTAAACTTTGTTTTTCTTCTTCTCCACAGAGGTTCCCCCAATCTGCAGGGTTCCCAGAGATGAGGGTCCCTGCCGTGCCATCATACCCCGTTACTTCTTCAACATGACCACCATGCAGTGTGAGCCGTTTTCTTATGGGGGATGCCAGGGGAATTCCAACCGCTTCCAAAATCTAGACTCTTGCATGAAGTACTGCATTCCAAAAAAGTGTGAGTAGACTACTCTCTGAGTCATCCCCGTGAGCACACACAATAGACGAAGTTACCCCATCCATTAGGAAATGATTAAACAATAATTGGCGGCCTCTTTCTTGTGTTGTGTCATTTACAGTTCCTACTGCACTCTGTCGGGAACCCCTGGACAAGGGGAAGTGCTCAGCTTCCATAACTCGATATTACTATAACGCAGCCACCAGGATGTGTGAGGAGTTTGTCTACTCGGGCTGCGGCGGGAGCAACAACAACTTTGTCTCGCTGCAAAGCTGCATGGACGTGTGTGTTAAAGGTGTGCAAGTGTGAGCGGGGGGGAGTGCATGTTTCACAGTCCACAGTGAAGTCTTCATCAGAAGATGGCGATTTCATGAGAATTTTGAGACTGCTTAATTCAATAATGGGAGCATTTGAATTGCCACTCAGACCCACTTACTGGATGGAAATAGGAGAGAATTCAGAAAGTCTGTGAAGACCAAATTATGCTCAGTTGATTTATTATCAGGCATAAAAATGCTTGGTATCTGCATAAACCCAGGCTGGCTGATGTTTTCCAAAGCATTCATCCGCTGCTGCCAACCGGAAACCAAGCAAAATCTGTTCCTAGAAAGTCTCTCTGGTTAATTGGGAGTGTAAAAAGTGTACAGTCATTAGTTTTATATGTTATACTAATCAGTTGTTGTGCTTTTTTTTGTTTGTTCTAGGATGGAAAAAGCACACAGGCCATGGAAAAATTAAGCGAATGAGACAATATAGAAAACCCATCCCAGCCTTGCAGGTGTAAATGTTTGACCCTTGCTCTCAGGAATTCTCTCTTGGAGAATTTCCTAATGGAAATTAACGTGCGCTTGTTTGTGCTGAAATATGGACCAGGTTGCATGCGCGGTTATGCGACATATATCGACCACATTTGTAATGGCTTATGAGCCTTTTTCTGAATTTTATTGACTATATGCTGTTGATAAACTCAGGACTAATATTCCTGACTATGCATTTTGATACTGTATGTATGTAATATATGTTTTGTATAAGTAACAAACTGACTTTTGTTGTTCAGATACATTTTTTGATACAAAATATCCTGAATTTGTTAAAGAATTCTGCCTTTTTTGTACTTTTGTGCTTTTTAAAGCAAATTACTGTATTGTGCACTATTTTTATAATGAACAAAATAAAATTGTGTGGATTTCATCTTCTTCAACCGTTACTGTGCATATAACCTTATACAGTGTCATCTTTTACCCTAAAAACTTGGCTGGTTTCTTCACTTTCTCTGAGTCACTTGCACTTTATCTCCAGGCTGCTCTTCCGTTCTTTACTAATGCTGCTGTCTTCCCTCCTTATCTGGTAATACTTTTCAAGGTGCTCGAGCCTATCTCGTTCGTTTCAGCGTAGCCTTGAATTGGGAAGGAAGCAATCATGGGGCAGCAAAGCACTGCTGTGGCACGTTCATTAGAACCTTACTGCATATTTAGAGGAGAAAAAGCTGCAGGTTTACAAAACGTGAGTCATGAGATTTCAGAAATACTGTCTGCAACTGTTTTAGCAATTATAATGTAATTATAGTGGGACATACACAATAACGCGCCCATAGCAGAAAGCATCCATGCAGGAAAATGAATGCGCACACATATTTTCTCCCAAACTCAATTATTAAAAAGGGTTTCTACTATTAGTTTCTGGTCAATAGTTTCTCAGATAATATACTTAGTGTATCATAAGATAAATTATAATGGTCTATAACCTCATTAAGAAAAGCAGGCTATTATTATGAACACACTGTGCGTTTTATATAACATCCTGACTGCCTTAAATCTGCTCGCTTGTAATACAATAGAAAAGTGCTGTGTGATTCTTCAGATAATAAATATTTATTGAAGCTATAAATGGAAACTACTCACCCATCCGGCTTGAATATAAATAGTAATAAAAGGCAATACATCTGGTGAGGGCTTCTGCTATTAAGAACCAAAGCTAAATCATCTATAAGAAGTATGAGAGGGGCTGTCATCCTAACAGTATGTGGCTTCTGATCACTATGAATCAGGTGTGTGTGTGTGTGTGTGTGTGGGGGGGGATTAAAGTTAAGCTTATTTCAACATTCTGCCCTTTATGATTTTTTTTCTTTCCTTCCTGGACTTTTTAATCCATAATACTAAATGCACACAGTCGCACGCACACAATGAGGTAATCACACATTATGAGGTAACCTGTTTACCTTTTGACTGTTGAATCATAATCATGATCTTTATAATCATGTGTCTTTAAATCAGCAACTCATGTGACGTGTTTGAGATATAAAAAAAAAAACTGAATCAGTGTTTAACTTTTAATCACAGGTAAGCTCTGTATAGGACTATTAATAGGCCTCAGTATCACACTGATTGCTGATTTGGCGCAGTTCAGGGGACCTGAGATGAATTGATCATGCTCTGGTTATTTCATTAGCTGCGGTACATTAGACAGAGTCATTTTGCCCCTCATTCTCAGTAGTGATTAATGAATATTTACTTTGAAACATGATCCTCATTTAAAAGTGCATCAATTTAATGCAGAGTGTTTTTTTTTTCACCGTTTGTCAAACAGTAATATTGTTCTGTGCATATCACTTGGTTTCAAGATGCCTCAGTATATTGTAGATAAAGGTGTTTGGGAGAAGAGAAGCATCTTAGACGCCCCCTGGTGGTTGACTCACAAATCTAACAAGAACCAAACACTCTTGTTTGTGGAACAATTAAGTATAAATATACCTTATTAACTTCTAATAAAAGAGCAAATCGGTGGTTAATGAATAATGTGAATGCCACCGGGCATGTCTGACTGCTTAAAGCTAAGCTTTAAACTTTGGATACAACAGTAGCTATCAGTGTATTGGAGGAACCTGTGCCAAGCGTCTCAGAGTGTTGACTCAGCAGCATTTATCCATTTACAGTCTGTTTCTGTAAGTACATCAAGTTTCTTGGGGGAAAAAAAACAACAACAACAAAAAACATGGTTTATAAATTTCTTCTTTCTTTTTGGCCACCAAACCAAATGATGTTGTGTTCTAGGAAGCCTGACACTGGTGGATGGTGAAGCGATGTAATTTAAAAGGCACAGCCTCTCAAAAGGGAACACTGTCCTAAGCTGATCAATCTCGCTCACTGCACAAGTGTCCCCAAAGCCACAAACACCACAAACAGGAAACCCATTGTAGCTATTTGTGATATCATCAACAAACAAAACAGCCTTCTTTGTAGATTGATGGCTAACTTTGTTGTTGCTCATGAAAACTCCCGAGCTAACATAACAGGATGTGAGCACAACTCTCAGTGCTGAATAGGAACAAGCATCACTGGATGCCATTTTTCCTTCTTCCCTAATTTAATATTACTCAACCTTTGCGACGGGGAGAAATATCTGCCACATCACGGTTTGCATACATGAAATTGAATAAATGGTTAAAGTCACATTGATGAGAAAATTGCAAAGAGTAGAGGCAAGTTGAAATTTGATTTAGTTTTGTGATGCAGGAATGTGATTTTCTGCTACTGTTACTGGCGTGATGACCTCCTGGATATGTCCTCAAAGCCTTTGCTGAGGAGTCCTGATCTCCAGTAGTGCAGGTGTGGTATTATTTTTAGAGCTGTAACTACGACAGTAACAGCCGCCATACACATTTTCTATTTTAAGAGTCACCATTTCGTTGCTGTCACATCGCAGAGTTGGTCTGTTTCAAGTGTAGACCAAACATGTCAGCTGGCCTCTGTGGCCCAACATGGCATCAGAGTTTCCTCGACATTCATCACCCTCCGCTGCATAAAGCGAACAGTCCAGATTCTCCCTCACACACTGAAGATTGATGTGTCTGGTGAGGAGAATCTGGACTGTTCTTCGCAGTCCATCTGCCTTCCAAACATATGTGTCTGTTGTATAATTAAACAAGTCAAGCAACTACTTGTGCTTCTGGCATGTTTTGGAAGACTTTGAGGTACGAATTCTGAACCAGTTCCCAGAGAAAATGCCAACAGAAAGAGATGGGAGAGAGCTGTGTGTGCACAGGCGTGTGCTGTAGCAGTGATCTGCACTCCTCACTGCTCCTGCTCATCCTGCAATGGCTTGGGCAGTGGTGCAGTCATTGCTTCTTGAGGTGAAAATTAATTTCCACAGTTTCCATGACAGACCATAGCTTTGGTATTAACTGTAAGAGTTAATGATTATTTATTAGACTTAAAACATGCCTACTGTTCACAGGTCCTTGCAGTAACATCTTCCTTGCTTCTCTCTTGCAGCCGGCGGCTCACAGCTGTTGAATCAATCTACTCCTTCCACCTTCCTGCAATGGTGCCACAGTCATTTTTCCATCAAGAAAGATTAAAAATAATTTGAGCAGAACAAACATACACACTCAGTTCCTCAAAGTGCAAACAAACTAGAAAAATGACACTTATTCTGCACATGCTCATTAGGCTTGTTTATAGAAGAAGTGCAGAGACACAAGGACAAAACTGATTTTGTATTTTGCATACAAACTTTGTCAGTTTGCATGCATAATGTATATTATGCATTAAAATCATACAAGAAATGTATCATGCATTTCACTTCTGGTGCTTTTAAATAAATATGTTCTTCACATGATCTTATTGCATTATTTTTTTAACAGTCTGTTATGTCATCTGGTAATAGCTTAACATTGATTAATATCTATTATTTATATTAATGTAAGTTAAGTTAGAAACTGTTCATCAGATCATCAGTTTACTTGAATAAAATTCACCTTTAACTCACGTCATAGAATTTAAATCTAGCAACCACTAGAACATGAAAAATCATCTGAAAAATAAAGATTTTTGCTTTGAATGCACAGCCTGCAATAACTGATATCTAACACACATTTGAGAATATATAGGCTAAACATTTTTTAAAGTTACATTATTAGATACAACCACAGTAATATGATATAAAGGACACCTGTCCACAGAATCCACAGGTTCTTCCATTCCAACCTCTCCATCACCATGGGCAAGACCAAAGAGCTGTTAAAGGATGCCAGGGACAAGACTGGAGACCTGCACAAGGTTGGAATGGGCTATAAGACCATCAGCAAGGAGCGATGAGAAGGTGACAACTGTTGGTGCAATTATTTGGAAATGAAAGAGATATAAAATGATCGTCCACTTTAATCAGTCTGGAGCTCCATGCAATGTCTTGCCTCATGGGGTGAGGATGATCAAGAGAAAGGTGGTGGATCGGCTCAAAACTACACAGGGCGAGGGTTTAATGATCTGAAAGCAGTTGGGACCACAGTCACCAAGAACACCATTGGTAACACACTAATGATTAATGGATTGAAATCTTGCAGCACCGGCAAGGTCCCCCTTCTCAAGAAAGCACATGTAAAGGCCTGTCTTAAGTTTGCCAGTGTACATCTACAGCTTTCAGAGAAAGCTTGGGAGAACGTGCTGTGGTCAGATGAAACCAAAATCGAGCTCTTTGGCATCAACTTGACCTGCTGTGTTTGGAGGAAGAGAAATGCTGAGTATGACCCAAAGAGCACCATCCCCACAGTCAAGCACGGAGGTGAAACATTATGCTTTGAGGCTGTTTTTCAGCTAAGGGTACAGGATGACTTAATTGCATTGAGGAGCCAACGGATGAGGTCATGTACCATAAAATCTTGGATGATAACCTCCTTCTGTCAGTCAGAACACTGAATATGGGCTGTGGATGGGTCTTCCAGCATGAAGGCAAGAAGGAAGTGGCTAAAGAAGAAACACATAAAGATTGTGGAGTGGCTTAGCCAGACCTCAATCCTATAGAAAATCTGTGGAGGGAGCCGAAGCTTTGAGTTACCAAAGGGCAGCCAAGGAACATAAAGGATTTAGAGAGTTTGTGTAAGGAGGAATGGGCCAAAATCCCTCCTGAGATGTGTGCAAACCTGGTGACCAACTCCAAGAAACGTCTTACGGCTGTGCTCGCCAACAAGAGTTTCTCCTCCACGTCATGTTTTGCTTGGGGATCAAATATTTATTTCACTCAATGACATGCAAATCAATTTATAACTTTTATGCAATGTGTTTTTTCTGGATTTTTTGGTTGATATTCTGTCTCTCTCCATTAAAATGAAACTAACATAAAAAAATTAGAGACTGTTCATTTCTTTGTAAGTGAGCCAACTTACAAATTCAACAGGGGATCAAATGATTATTTCTCCGACTGTACATGATCTTTTTCCTCAAAAAGATGACAAGGGCATTTGAAGTAGTCTGTGAGTTATGAAGGAAAATGTAAAAAATGTTACAACTGTCCCCGGCCGCTCCTACGATTTTTGTGATTTGAATCATTTTTTTGATTACACTCTGAGTGTATGGTTGGCACTCAGGGAAAATACATAATCATACAGTCTATGGGGAAAGCACAGTTGCTGACACTGAACCTGTGGCAAAGGTGGTATTGAGGGATAGGTTCATGATTTTCTACTTAATGCAATACTCACTTCATCTGAATGTTGAGATATTTGTTGTGCAGGACAAAATCCTGACCTTCTAATCCTCTGAAACCATTATGTGGTTCTGGTAGATCAAATGAATAAATGAAATGAAACTTAGGAAAAGAGGACACCTTGTGAATGTAAATCTGATATCCAGAATCCTAAGGTTTTGCTTTTTTTGGTACTAAATGCTCAAACATGCCCAGAAGGACGGGTGCTGTGTCTGTCTGCTTTTTGGTGCTGGGAATTTACTGTAGCTTATCCTGCGCTCACTGCAAACAAGCTTGTCCAGGGTGAACCGAGACAGTTACATAAGAATATGATAATATTTAATAGTTCAACATGAATTCACGTTAGGCTTAAGAGCAGCGAGACACAAAAGTGATTATGTCATCAAGAGATGAATCGTGAAGAACCTTTTGTAGTGTAGAATTTTATTGATATAGGCACATTGCATGGGCACATTTTATGATTCACAGCTGGAAGCTACGTTAAAACCACACATTTAGGAATTTAATAAGAATAACAATAACTTTATTGAACCCAGAGGGAAAGTCATATATATATTCATAATATAGTGGCTCCATAGTGTAGTGGTTTACAAGCAAAAGATTCCTGTCAGGATCCAGGGTCTGTGACCCAGTGTTTTTGAGTTTGTTGGACTTTTGAAGTTTAGTTTCTTGTTATGTCTTGTGGTTTGTGTCAGGAAGGACATCTGGCATATAAATCTGCCAGATCAAAATATGCAGAGCTACCTGTTGTGGTGAGCCCTTGTGAATAAGAGAATGGCTAAAAGTAGCTTTCATTTATAAATTCAATAACACTCAGAATTCCCATGTTACCAACTCCAAAAGGCATCACGAGATGACATCACCCAGATCTTTTTTATGTGAAAAAGTCCTGTAAAAAACTAAGTACACCCTTATTGCTTCCATAGGAATGAAGAGTATAATTAGCACCAAACTGCTAATCATACAAATCAAACAAATAAATAGGACTGCTTTTTTGAATTTGCACATTTCTAAAATTAGAAACATCCTGTCTCAGTGATGCTGAAAAGCTAGTTCATGCATTTATTACTTCTAGGCTGGATTATTGTAATTCATTATTATCAGGCTGTCAAGGCAGGTGGTGTGACCACCAGAATTTGACCCAAAAGCAGGACTCTATAGGCTTGCATCAACTAAAAGGAGTTTACTGTCGAGTCAGAAAACAAAAGTACAAAATCCTGTTTATACTCCACTCTGCATTTAATCACTTGTTATTATTAATCTCTGGCTCTCTTCCATAGTGTGTCTTTTGTCCTGTCTGTCTCTCCTCACCCCCAACTGGTCGCAGCAGATGACTGCGGCTTCCTGAGCCTGGTTCTGCCGGAGGTGTCTTCCTGTTAAAAGGGAGTTTTTCCTTCCCACTGTCGCCAAGTGCTTGATCATAGAGGTCGTTCTGACTGTTGGGTTTTCTCTGTAATTATTGTAGGGTCTTTACCTTACAATATAAAGCGCCTTGAGGCGACTGTTTGTTGTGATTTGGCGCTATATAAATAAAATTAAAATGAAAAAACTGCTGCTAATCAAACCATTTGTTTAACTGATCGGCAGCAAGTGTGAGCACCTCTATAAAAGCACGGGTTTTGGCAATTTTCTGGTCTGGAGCATTCAAGTGTGTGTGAACACAATGCTACAATCTTTCCAGGAGTGAACATCCCAACAAATTCACCCCAAGATCAGAGCAACTGAAAACAAAACAAACAAACAAACTCCACAGGCTTCAGTTAGCATGTCGATTGTTTAGGTACAGTTAAAGTCTGAATATGCATGGCTTGTTTGCAATAGTTTGCCCAAAGAAAGCCTCTTCTCTGTAAAAAGAACACGGCAGTGTGGCTAAGGTTTGGAAAACTGCATCTGAACAAACCGCAAGACTTCTGGTATAAAAATATCTGGCAACAATGCACAAACAGGTCAAACCAACTGTCAAGCATGGTGGTGGAGGAATGATGATTTGGACTTGTTTTGCAGCCATGGGACCTGGGCACCTTGCAGTCATTGAGTCCACCATAAACTCCTCTGTATACCAAAGTACTAAAGCTTGGCTGTAACTGGGTCACAGAACAGGACAATGATCCGAAGCACAGCAGCAAATCTACAAGATAATGGCTGCAAAAGAAAAGAATCAAAGTGTTGCAATGGCCCACTCAAAGTCCTGACCACAACCTGACTGAAATGTTGTGACGGGACCTTAAGAGAGCTGTGCTTAAACAAATCCCTGCAAACCTCAGTCAACTGAAGCAACAGAAAAGAAGAATGGGTCAAATTTCCTCCACAGTGATGTGAGCGACTGATGAAGTTGTATAGAAAACAGTCACTTCAAGCTATTGCTATTAAAGGTGGTTCTACAAGCCACCGAATCACGCGGTGGACTTTTTTTTCATAATTTTATATGTAAGAAAGTGAATCTAACATATTTTTCTACTTCTCTTCTGTTGTGCGTAATTATCCCCTGCAGTCTTTAAGTTGCAGCACTGATAATCATTCCACCTTCGTCTGGGGTATTCTGAGTGTCCAAGACAAAAAAAAATAATTGCATTCATTCAAGCAGGATTGGATGTGCTGACGTCATGTTAAATACAAACATACACAGATGTTGCTAATGCTGGCGTCCAACTCGTATGGTGTTTACTGTGGCACCATTATCCTCTAGATTCACATCACAGTGGATTCCATTAAACTGGCTTCACTCCAGCTACGTTTTCATTATTCGTCCTCCACCGTCCATCATCACCACGACTGACCATAATGAGAGATTCTCTGAAGAGGGCTTGCTTTTTCATGGAAGTGTCCTCTAGCCACAGCACCATCAGCCAGCACGACTTCAAATGCGACCAGGGAAAGCGGGTATTCTGCCAGGAGGGATTTCTTGTATAACTCTGGTGTTGTACATTTGGAATGACATTTATCTAGGGGTGGCTAGAGAAAAAAAAGAGGAGAAAGTAATTTGAAAGAGAGAAATGAAAAACAAAATCTTTCCCTGGCAACCAAAAAATGAATCGTCTATTTTTTCCCCCCTATTTAAAATTTTCCTTCATGCTTTATTTTTGTCCTATAGAATGATTTAGGGTTAATCTAACGTATGTAAGCCTGCAGATGTGGATATAAAATGTAGCTGACAAAGGAAAATGTTTTTTTTTTTCAGCGTCGGAAGATTACAAACATTCCCAAGTAGATTGTGTTTGTCCACTCCTCTCCTTCTCCTGGGTGGATCTTCTGTCTTTTCTGCGGGACTGAAGGCAGCGCTGCTTGTTTGCAGATTGCGTGGCTTTACAGATGACAGGCTCATCATGTCTTACACTGTTGTAATGTGTTATAAATATGCAGCTACATGTTCATCACTGCTTTCTGTGTGCGCACATGTGCGCGTGTGGGCGAGATGAAGAGAGATGAATGTCAAATCAGTGATGACAGGAATTGCAGACAAACATCTGGTTTGCGTTGCAATTAAGTGCAAAGACAAAGTTGTGGCTCAGATGGACGACCGTGTGAAAATGAGAAGACATTGTTGGGGGTTTTTAAGCGCTCTCACGGTGCTGGCGCCACAGGTGTTCTCTGTTTTATACACCTGTGGCGATCAAAATGCCGAGCCATGCTACCAAACACCGTGCCCTAAATAGGGAAATCATCTGCTAGGTGAGTGCTTTGTGCTCACAGTGATTTGCATTTTCTTTTGTGTTTGCTTCGTTATAATAAACACCTTTCTTAAAAGAAAAATTAAAAAGAAAACTGATGAATAACAGCACCCCACTTTCAGACTGGATGAATAGAAAGATGCTGGTCAGATACTGGACTCAGTCTTCTAAAAACTCATCAGCTGTTCTGGGGAAAATCAACACGACTTGAAGAGTGCGTCGTGTATAATCCCCGTGCTGATTGTTATTAATATGATTTCTATGATTACACAATGGAAACTTAAAAAGTACAGTAGGACATTGCAGTTGTGACATAAAGCTGTGTTCACTTCTCTTCTCTGTTAATAAAGATGGTCACACTATTAACAGTAAGTTGCGCTGTGGCATTTCCAGCCTGCCTGAATTGTGATGACATTATTTTGAAGGGCTCACAGTTGATGGCTGAGTGAAGTCTGACATAGATCCTTACTTCGAGGTTACTCTCAGGCTTTCAGTCTTTTTACTCCTTTAATACTCTTTACTTTCTCTCTAGTGTAGTAGGCTGGAGTAGTGTAGTAGTGTGGAGCATGAGCTTAGGTTTTGTTTGAACACTAGGGAGGTCTGCTGGTCCTCCTACAGGAATCATCAAACCCTTAGTTTACTTTTTTCTGGTGAATCTGTATGCAGAGGTTTGGCCCTCAGCATCTATTTAAAGTGAAAATTACTCTACTTTTATAAAGGAAGGCACTTTTTCAGACGCCAGGTTTAAAAAAAAAATGCCATTAGGCTCCCCTCCCCCTTCTGTATTACTTTCAATATTTATCCTTCTATAGATCAACTTTTCTTATCATCCCCGTTGCGTCAGCGTGCATACAGGCCGGATTTATTCTTTTGTCCTCTCTTGTGTGTATTATGCGTAGGGAAAAAAACCTTTCCCCATCTGTTCACATCAGTGAAAGGTGGATTTTAATGTTATTTTATACAACCCCTGAATTTTAATAGTTCAAATGTGTTTCAGCAAGATTTCTGTTCCTGTTCAAAACTTTTAGCACATTCAAAACATAAGTTTTGTGGTGTTACTGTTTTGTTTTCTTTGTTTTACTCAGATTACTCTATAAAAGGGTACCTCTGTGCACCAGTGCCCCTGATGTACTCTTGGAACTGATTTCTCAGTGAAATCAGTTGCAAAACTTAACATAAAGAATATCATGCATGCATTAAACCTTTTAGTAGAAAAAATATATAAATTAGATTGAATCTAAATTTAAAGCCTTACCTTATTCCCCATGACATGTCTGGAAGGGCTCCTAAGGTTATCTGCTATAGATATTGTTATTATTGCCCATGACTGTCACAAACGCCATGATGGTTGGTCATTTATCATGTCATAAGTACTTATTACAAGAGATTTGTGACAGAAAACATATATTAACTTAAATAAAACGCTCAGTGCTATCTTTATAATGTTAGATTACAGAGTAAAAAGGGGGGAGCAGAAAAATGCTATAACTCCAACAAGGCGTTTCATTGGCGACTACCAGAGGCTAAATGTGTTCTAACATTTTATTATGATTTTTCTTTATAGCTTTTCTTTCGATACGAGTGTCCGAACCGAGCGCGCACACGCTGTGAAGAGGCTTCTCCTCGCTGCGTGTGTCTTTAACACAGAGACGGAGGTAAGCAGGCGAGGAGGAGCTCCCACCACACGCTCGCCCGCGTAAGCGGGAGGCTGTTAGACGCACTTGGATTACCGGGCAGTCAACTGTCACCGCAACAGACCGGCGTCCTGCTCCACGCTCCTTTCCTCTCCTCTCCCGCGCCCACCGCAGGTCATTAATTCTTCTCATAATTAAAATGCAGACATCTGGGCAAAGCTGTAGAAACATTTGATTGATTTTGTAATGGGTTTTATATCCGTGGATTTGAAAAAAAGAAAAGTTTTAATTGGCGCTGCGTTAAATAGGAGCGCAAAAGCTGGGAGTCATTCTCGGTGGAGGGACTTCTCTGAGAAAGACGTCTGTGATTCTCCTCAGTATCTAATTGTTTCACTGGGGCTGCAGTCTACAATCTGTTGAAGTGAGGTAAGTCACGGGCAGGTTTTTCCTTCGATAAGTTTTTTTTGCCCCCAAGTTGCTCTCGGAAAAAGCGCAAAGGTTGGTGAGCTAAGAGGATAAGATCTGGGTTTAGTCACTCAGTTTTCATGCGGTTTTTGGGACTAATTTCACGCCTCATTTTAATTGTACTGATGGAGGAATCTGCGATGTGCGTGGCTGTTGATGTAATATGAACTGGATTTGCATTACGTGCGTTTACGTTATGAATGCATTTTAGTATATAGGTTGTGGAGGGAATACTAAAAAATAATAATAAGAATAAACAGATTAGATGGGGATTATTTTAAGCAAAGGGCAAAGGTAAAGTACAGATACAGATAATGCAAAAAATGTAAACAACCTATCTTGCTTTGTGCACTTGCCTGTTTCTGTTTTAAATGATTGAAAAATTCAATAAAAGGCTGAAAAGAGTCCTCGTCAGCTAGGATAGTCTGTTGTAACGATTTCATGCATGAACCCATGAAGAAAAATCCCCGGCGTAAATTCTAAATTAATATAGGCTAATGCACAAAAATACCACAGTCAGCTTCTTCAGATTGGATGCTCTTTGGTGACTCATTGCAAATTTATAAAGGGATTTTCATTGCTGAAGTACATAAGGCAGCTCCTCTGGACGCGTCTTCCTATCTGCAGCCAGATAGATGTGACGAAGTGTTTTGCAGACGGATCTTTTACGTCAGACATGCACAATCCCGACTTTTATACATCCGCGTGACACCGCTGTATCCATACAGGATCCTGCTTCTCTTCAGACAAATTAACAGAGCAAAAATGGAGAGACATCTGCTACGTTCCCCACAGTCAATCCACCCCACTTGTGAACACACACACTGTAACCAGCATTAAAAAGTAACATTTGTCCAAAAAGGAAATAAGAAGCACTTGGTGAATTAACCGCACCAGAAGACCACAGTGTCTACAGTTTTACTTTCAGAAAGGACTGCTGACTATGAGTTATATTTTCATGAGGCAATTCCACCCAAGGCTTCCTTCTTCTCATCTGTCCTCCTCTGAGATTGTTACACACTGCTTTTTTTTTTTTTTTTTTAAAAAGCCTCTTGCATTTTTCCTAATTTATATTAGCAAATTTATGGAAGGGTAAAACAGGCATTCCTTCACGGATCCACCGGCCCACAAGTCCTGTTAAAATGAAGCCAAAGTTGCTACTGAACCTTTCTAATAGTGTCAGAAAAAGCGCAGCAGCTGAAGTGGCTGCATGAAGAGGTCTGCAGCTATATTGGGATTCTTCTTCTGGGGATTCCTTTGTGTTTTCATAACCGTGATTGAAGAAAAAGCGTGGGTTTTATTAGAGGCAATGCTGAGTGGCTTCAATGAGCTGATGTGTGTGTTTCTCAGCATACACGGCTTTGATATACACAGTGCGCAGTACAGAGTAAGACGAGAATAGAAACAAACACATTGGCTGTCAGAGAAAGAGAGAGAGAGTGAGAGAGAGAGAGTCAGAGAGAGAGAGAGAGAGAGAGAGAGAGAGACGGCACAGATTGAGAGAGACGGCAGTGAAGAGATACGTGCAGACAGGCAGGCTGAGATATGTGGTGCCCTGTAGTGAATTGGGCTGGGCTGGAAATGTGTCTGGCTGCTTTCTGAGTCCTCGAGATAAGTTCTTTATTCATCATTCCGCACACTGCCTGTCTGTCCTATCTGTGTGGCTGGAGACAGACAAGCAGGCAAGCAAGCGCCAAATTTGTTTGTTTGTGCGCCCCCGTTTGAAGGATCTGAAGTAAAAGGTCTGAAAGCAAGAACGCTGAAAAAGCAAAAACATGGCCTTTGGACGGAAAAGTGTCTTCACCGCTTCATTTACGTGATCTTAAACATTTTTGGCAAAACTTTTTTGGTAAAGATTTACATGTAAACGTACGTAAAAGGATGGTTGGATGGTTGGATGGATGGATGGATGGTGTTACGCCCCGGCCTTGGGGTAACCTAGATGAACATGAGGCAGGACTCCTCACTCCAGGATGGATGGATGGAGATGATTCACATTGATGCAGCCTTTTCTGCTTTTGTGGGAAAACACCATTTATAAATGGCTGTGCTCTCTCTCTCTCTCTCTCTTTCACACACACACACACACACACACACACACACACACACACACACACACACACACAC
>JAVDPK010001873.1:247581-260243 GCA_034780415.1 Cichlasoma orientale
TCTATCTATCTATCTATCTATCTATCTATCTATCTATCTATCTATCTATCTATCTATCTATCTATCTATCATATTTTCCATAATACACGCAGCCTAACAAGACCAAGACTCTACCCGTTAAGTGAAATCAATTTAAGGAAAAACGTGCGACTTGTAACACAGTTATACGTCACTTAAGATGAAATTAAAGAACTGTGTAATTACTCAAGTAATTATAAAATGTCCATCAGTTTGGTTTCAGTTAGAGTGAGGATTGTGTAGATTGAGTAGCGTGGTGGAAGCACTTTGGACAAGCACATCCACACAATGAAACTTCATTTGGATGGTGCTAATGGACTATTATGATGCTGACTGTAATAGTAACAGAGCACAACACCAGGCACATCAGTGTACATTCATCCACTGATTAGTTAATAGCGGGCCAATTTGCAGTGTTCTTTGCTGGCCGTACTCTTCCTGGGCTCTAAATGGTTGCCATGAGCATAGCACAGATAATGATAATGGTATCAGACAGAGGAAATAGGAGACCGGGTGACTCTCTCCACCTCTGCAAACCTATGTGAGGGTTTTGTGTGTCTGCGGATGAGTGCGTTAATGCGTGAAGCCAGCAGGACACGTGCAGAAAAAATACCTTCAGCCACTGCGGACAAAGAACTTGTGCTGTGATAAAACACTCGGGCCATTCTCCAAGTGAACGCAGCGCGCAGTTCAGACAAAAACGGCCGAGCTTTTGCACAGAAGACCGTATTTCTGTTTTATTTATAAGGTGTAAAAGAAAAATGAAAGACAGCCTTAAATAATGATCTCACCAGGTATTTTTAGACCAGCAACTTGGAGTTAGCCTAGTTTTCAGCGTGCACAGTTTGTGGTAACCTCTACTGCATGACAACAGGTTTTGATGATGTATTTATGCCTCTGTTTGTCGAGACAGTCCCTGCATCCATCACTTTGAAGAAACTGCGCTCTGATCTCGAGGCATTTTTTTACTCTTTGATACTGTGCACACCTGACAAAATGTCCTCAAAGCAATGGGATTGATAGATTTGCACCCACACACACACACCCGCACACACACACGCACACACACTTCGCTCTTCTACTATCGTAGAAATCTGGAAAATCAAAGCTTTTCAGGCAGCTGAAAACACAGATTCTGAAAAGATAACTGTGCTTATCTTAGAGCGTGAAGCTAAGCACGACACAGTTTTGAGGAATCCTCTGTTCTGAGGCTATATTTTTTGATTGAGATTGTTATAAATATCAGTGGAATATTTTGAAGTCGGTTTTCCTATTTATGAAGTCAGAAGTGTCAGTTTCCCCTCAGCGCTCTGGTTCTGATCATTTCTACAAGTGAAAACATTCGCTGAGGGTAAGGAAGAAAAGTGGACCTGGCTATTTGCACATGAAATACAAGAGTTTTGTTTTCAGCACTTCCTTGAACTTCAGTTAACAAAAAAAAAAAGCTCTGTGATTTTACATTACATTTAGCAACAACTTTGTGAATTAGGTGTGCAAATGCAGGAAACACATTAGAAGTAAAACTATAATCCAGCAGCTTGCAGAGTCAGTGGACCTGACAAGAAGATATTCTGCATGCAGTGTGTTACCTACGTGTCACTCAAACTTATGCCACACTGAAGACTCAAAAGGTATCATACTGATGTATGAAGGACATGGAAATATGCTTAAAGGAAGGAAATCTTGCAGCGACTGATAGTACACAAATGATTTTGCAGCAAAGGTGCACGTATAGCAGAGCTGCCTCCTTTCCTTTCTCAGTAATGTAATTAGATCTGTTATTCAGGCACAATAAAAATCCAATCGCCCATGTCCGTGAATGATTTGGGAACTTTATGTGGGCTTGGTTTCGTTCCAGGCGGTTCTGCTCAGGCAGCAGCACTCAGGCCTTTCATTATCTGCTGCCTCCAATCAAGGTTGATTTTTTATTTTTTTTTTACCATCTCTCAAAACTTCCAACATTTTCTTTGAACTTTTTGAAGTAGTTTGCTTCATCCCGCATATGTTAGTGAAATTGTCGTAATTACGGGAGACATTCATATTCATAGTGAGAAGAACAGATGGCTAAAAGCAATGAAGCTAGTGGAAGTGGTTTGCATGTTTGCGTGTGTGTGTGCGCGTGTGTATGTGTGGCTCAGGTTGAGGCGGCTCTGGTGAACAATAGGAAATTAGTCTGAAGAACCTCTCTGGTCTTGAGCATGCTATTATTTTAGATAAAGGTATTTCAAACAGAAATAAACTGTTTATGATAATATAAATAAAACCACATTTTTCTGTCACAATTAATTTTTCTTGTTAATTTTTTTTTTGAGTTGCTATTTTCTTTTCTCTTTGTGTTCACTAACAGGACTCGACATTTCATAATGTCATTTTTCCCTTCTGCATTAAAATGAATATATTGAATGTGCTGATGGACTTTGTGTACTTATATATTTAGCATACAACAAAACAATGATCAGAACTCAGAATTTTCACTGATTTTTTTCTGCAGGATTAGAGATCAAAATCATGATTGCCATTCGTTATGCTATATATATATATAAATTTTATTTTTAGAACCCATTAAGAACAAGGCTAAATCATGTGCTTTACAGAGGAATGTATTTATATTTTATTTGGAATGAAATAGGGTCTCTCCTCTTGGTCCAGTGAGGAGTCTCAGGCTGTATTTTCCTGCAGAAAAAGCACGGATGGCTGACTGTCAGTCCCATATAAAGACAGACAGGAAGAGAGAAAAGCATGCAGGCTGCCTCCAGAGCTCCAAAAAGGAGGAGGAAGTTTCACTTTTGCTATATACAGCAATTTGCTATTCTCAAGAGAGATTAAATGGGATAACGTGTGATCACCGATATAGCTGTGTGTCGTCAGCACAGCAGCGGTAAGGGATGTTGTGACTTGGTGACAGTGACAGTATAAGCAGGGAAACAGTAACTGGGAAGAACACAGAAATCAAAGGCGAGATTCTTTTGTTTGTTTTTTACAGTGCACAGATTTAGTTATCGGAGAGCCCAGCATGTTTTTGACCCCACTGAGACATCTGGAGACAGAAAAAGATTGCTTAGTGAGTTTCTGTTGTCAGTGCAGGTAAAATGTTTTAGCTTTTGCTTACATATTTCCTGCCTACTTACTTTTATAGTAAATATTGCTCTCTGTCATACATGCAGACTTGTAAGAGTGCAGCTGAATGTAGTGGACTGTAATAGTCTTGCTCTCGCTGTCTTCAGAGCACTTAATGAAATCTGTAACAACTGCTTTATAAACTCAACCTTAAAACATGTCTTCATCTTAAAACGCACTTTCTTTTTGTCCCCTTAAAGGAAAAAAAAAAGCCTCCATAAACACTTTTATGTCCCCACAGTGTGAGTCACACGTGGACCACACGCACTCAAACGCACTCTAGGACTCACACACGTGCACCAGCGGTGTGTTTACACGAGTGTTAAGTAGGTTGTAACACTTTGGAATGTAATCACACAGTCGCACCTCGTCATAAATTTAGTCGGAGGTAATTAGAGATCCACTCGTGCTGTTTCTCTACACGTGCGCAGTCAGACGCGCGCGAGCAGACGCGGGAAGCGTGCGATACTGTAATCCCCTCTCATTCACACTCACTCATACAGCCCAGAGAAGAAATGTTTGATAATGGTTTATCATCCGCTCCCATTTTCCTGCAGCTTTTGTATCATCTGAAATCATATGCATATAGTTTACTCCTTAATAGGGCTTAGCAAAATAGGCTATTGTGCCGCAGAGCCCTGCAGGCATGAGCACTGCAACTGGCTTTTTTTTTTTTCCAGTACTTTGTGTTGCACATACATTTTTGCACAGTTGCTCATCTGACAGCCCATTTTAAATGGTCGTCCTTGGCATTGTGGATTTCTTCTCCCCAGGCAGAACGCGTCAATAGCAGTGAGTACAGGATTTATGTGGCGTATGTATTGCCTGAGGGAAACGGTTGGTTTCTTGGAAATGTGCTTCCATATCTGTTAACGATTTTTTGCTATGATGGCTGTAAAAATGCTATAGACATAACTGTAGTAGTTTGCATCCATTAAAAGTGAGTGTCTTCCAGGGTGTGTATGTGTCGTGTTATCTTCAATTTGAAGTCTTATTGGATCATGCGGGGATGAGATGCCCCCTGAGCCTCTGTTGCAATGACTGTGCTGTGTCTTTAATGTGGTTGCTGTAGCAGAGATATTTCTGTCAACCTTTTTTTTTTTTTTAATTTCCTCCCACCTAACCTGATTTATCATTGAGAATGTTTGTTCCATTTACTCAGTGTACATCCCAGAGCTATTAGCTGTTCCAATAGGCGCCTATCGTTTTCCATCCGAATAAGCCTTTTCTTTCTGATGCTTTTTAAACTGTCTTGTTTGAGTTCAAGATTGAGTAGTAGGATTAAGTTAGACGTCCGCCCCTCGGGCCTCTGATCTTGCCCTCTGGGATCCATTTTAGGCCTGATTGCGATCCCTGATCCAGAGGGGCTTATCTTTTATCTTTGATTTGCAGCAACTCTTCTCTGCTAAGATGATCTGCGCAAAGGCGCAATATGACTAGACAGTTTTGTTTTATTCTCTTTTACTCATTTTATGCCTGCAAATGTAGCACTTTAGAGTAAAGTTACACTCTTTGATCTTGTAAGTAAAGATTTGGCTTGTAGAACCAAGCTTGGGCTTCTGACGCCTGCAGCGGGAACAGGAAAACGTGGGAAAACTAGCCCGAGAATCTCCAGATGGGCAACACGAAGAGGTCATCCAGTTGCTCACTTAGATAGAAATTTCAGTTCTCTTTGACATTTTGAGAGTATTGATGTATCACGTCTGTGGTTACAGCCAGCTGGTTAATTTATATTATCGTAGCATAGCTCAAACGACTGTCCATCCTGTGCCCAAATATATCTGCCTGCCAGCACATCTGAAACTGAGTATTTATCATAGATTATATTTTAAGTGTAAAAATAGTCATCTGTATGTTTTTGGCAATCTTTATTTTTTCCCTGTGTAGCAATAGCGACATTTGGTGCAGCAACTGTTTCCCTCCATTTCCAGCTTTCCAGCTAGCATAATATTTAACACATAGCCATGAGGATAGTTTTTTTTTTATTATTATTATTTTACTAAGGGCAAAAATAAAAATAAATGTATTCCCCATGATGTCAAACTATCTGGTAAATATTTTAGTGAACTTCTGAAGTGAAGTTCTGTAACACTGAACCCAAACTTGGAAGAGGCTGTACTGCATTTGCCATCTGTCCTCTACGCTCTGCTTTTGGGAAATGAGACAAACAAATGTCATTGGTTGTTTGACAGATGAGATATGTGCTCAGTGGAAAGTCAAGAGGAAATGAAGAGGCTGGGGAAAGGAAAGGTTGACAGATGAAAGGACTTCCATCCCCTGAAAATACCCTCCATTCAGTGGCAGATGTCTGTAAGCACCTGAACCTCAGAGAAGCTGAAAGTATAAGGTGACGCTTATCATAATCATTTCAGGAAATAAACAAAACCTTAATGGGGAGGTGTCAGTGTCAGGGAGGGAGCCGCTCATCTGACAGAACAAAGCTTGCATTCATAAACAAACGTCTTTGTTAACTGGTATTAGGAGAAGAAAATCGAATTCAGGGGATTATATAACCGAGTAAATATTCAGTAAACATAGCTGAGCGGTCTCTGTACTCACTCGAAATCCTGACGTGCAATTTCGTGGCGGAGCGCTTAGTTAGCATTGGTTGTAGATGGTGACTATTTGATTCCCACTGCCCACGAAATCTTTTAAATTCATTCTCAATATTGCTTTTTGTGTAATGGTGATACAGTAAGACTGTTTTAGCCTCTGTTCCCCGCTGCGTCTCTTCAAATCGAAGCAGCCTGACACAGTTCTGCTCGAGGAAGTGAGACATCATATCGCCACGAAACTGGGTCTTTAAGTAAACACCACTTCAGCAGCGGCCCTTGGGATGCAGTGACACTAGTAGGAATTAATCACCCGTATGCAAATCAGTGAAAGCTTTGAAAGCAGTAATCACACCAGTGTTTTTCTTTTGTTAACTGGGCTGGTTGCATGAGCAGCACTGTTTAACATCTCATTATTATTCTGTAATTATTTTCTTTTCTTGATTGATTGATTTGCTGTGTCGGAATTGAAGAAGGTGGACGTGTTTTGCCAAAAATAGATCAGAAACGTGCTTTTCCAAAGCATTTGAAGAGAATAAAGTTTTTTTTTTATAACCGACAGATAATTAGAAGCCTTTGTTGCAGGGAAAACCTGCAGGAACTGCTTGGTCAGACATACCCAATGAAATATATTTCCCTGCACTTCCCATAATGCAGCTTAAATGCATCTTGATCCTCCATGCTTTTTAAATGCCAGCTTATATATTAACCCTTAACATCCAGCTCATTTGCTTCAGTTTGCAAATCACCTTTTTTAAGCTTCACTCTATAAAACTGAAGGAAACTGTGACACAGTGATGCAGACCGAGAATCCCAGCTGCTCACAGAGCCCCCCGCTCATCGCAGCCGGCTCGCACATCTAAGGGTGCGATCTGACCATTCAGCCAGCAGAATTTGCCCTCCTCAGTGATGCTGACGACTTTTCCATCTCTAGCCTGCGGTGACAACGCTGTGTGCTTCGTGATAGACTGACTGTTTTCATCAGAAGGTTAATCAGTTACAAATATTACATCACCAAGTTACAAATTGATATAAAATAAAAAAAGAAAAATGATTTTTTTTGCATGTTAATTAAGAAGTTTTAAAATTTGAAAAGAAACATAAAACAGTTTAAAAAGACGAAGAAATGATTGAACTGGTTTTTGCATGATGCTTCACGTAGCTGGAGCACTAAATGTCACTACAGGCCATTCATCAAATAAAACTTCCATTGTTAGATATGTGGAATTGCTGTACCATACAGTGATGATACTGCTGTTATTTAAGGCATGTAGAACATGTATTTTTGTAAGGAAAGAGCCATTACTTCATGACATTTTGGGCAGGAAGAACAAAGAGCTAAAGCTGGCCAGACAGTGCAGACTGGGCGGTTGGTTCAGCTGCAAAACAGACAGAGACTGGTGAGGAATTTTGAGCTCTGGTGGTCCCTCCGCATATTAATGCAAAGACAACCATGACCTTAATAGACAAACAGAGAAGGGGAAAAAGAGAGCCAAAGAGCGAGACGTGAGAGGAAGTTGTGGGAGAAGTTTGCAAAAATCAAAGCAAAATGGCTGCCAGGATACATACAGGGCATGTAACTGAATGCAAGGGAGGAGTCTGCTTTTGGAGCTCAGCTGTGCTTCCTTCTGAATTTATTCAATTTGAAGAAGAAAACAAGTGTTTTTGTATTCATAAGCCGTCCCTGATTTGTTGCAAGAATTATCATCCATCTGTTCGTCTCTGCTCTGCAGACTTTTTAACTTCTTTTGGTTAATTCTCAGTGCTCTGAAAGTGGTGCACCAGCACATCTTTAAAGTCCGTAGCGAGCTGCTTTGTTTCGGAGCTTAGGAGGCAAATATTTTGGAGTTGGTGGAGAGCAAAACCGAGCAAAAAGGAGATTTAAGGAGATTGCATAAGCTCATTGGGAAAACAAGTCGGATATTCAGCTGCAAATAAATTATATATTCGTAGATGCATATCTGCTGAATGTATGAATAGGGAAATGAATAGGTTGCTAAAGTTATACCATTTCTATATTGCCAGTGTTGTGTTTGATGTGGGGAAAATCCAACTAAAGACTTCTTTGTTCAAATGACTTGTAGATACAAATTATTCTTCAGCCAGGAGGGTTGATTTTATGCAGCCAAGCGTTTGCTCTGCTTTCCGTGGCTGCGCTGATACCATCTCCTGACCTACATTTTCTTTGATCGGAGATTTTCAAGAACAAGTTGTGGGTGTAAATAATTTGTTATTTTTGAGGAGAAACACAGCTCAGAAGCAAAAATCTGCACTGTATTTTATTCATACAGCATACAGTACGTGACCAACCTTCCAAAGCACGGTCCAGACAGTGTAAAGCCCAACTTAGGCTACTTTAGCAATGTCACATAAATGGAAAAAAACCCTTCACTTTGGGAAAAAAAAAAAAGAAAAGTTGTCCTGCACAGGCACACCTTTTATTGCTCACCACAGTTGAGTTATTAGCTGTTGGAGCTAAAGAGTGGCTTGGGAGCCTCCAACCTGTTCCATGTAGTCACAGTTAAGCCCTGTGAGGGAAATGGTGAGGTGGCTCCCCATCTGCCTGGCAAACATCAGTTAACTCCAATTTACATATGATGCATGCTTCTGGTGCTTTAAAAGAGACCATTTTAGTTAGAAGAAAATAAAACGGTGGGATCATGGGCAGCGGATTAAGTAAGTGTATCTGGAAGTCTAGACTGTGATGGACTGGTCCCAAAAAGGGGCTTGTTCCTTCTATCCTTGTATCCCTTCTTCATCTGCCTTTATAATCCTTCGTCTCTCTACTCTCTACCCATTTAATTTCTTTCTAGTCTAGGAGAGGAAATGTGTGGGATGTCATGGAGTTAAAGGTCAGGTGTAAATCAGCTGTTTACACAGAGCCAGGGAGAGTCTTTCTATTACAGGAGACTTGTTCTGACCAGCTGGAACACAGACCAAACAATGCTTTCTTGCTTCATCCCCTCTTACCATATTCTTGCCACTTCGCTGCTAAATAACAGGCCCAGTTTCGAAAGGTACTTGAGTGCAAACAACAGGGATTTTAATAACAAAAGGGGGCAGGGAAGGCGGGGTGAGGAAGGGTTTTTAAATGAAAATCTCTTTTGTGCTCTCACTGGAAAGTAATTAGAGAACTAAAATGCCTAAAATGCATGACACATACAGGAAGTGGGAAGATTGCGTCTGCAATTAAATCCTGACCTCCTGAAGATGAGACTCATTATGCTGAAGGAGCTAATTGTTCAGCCAGTTTTGCTGTTTGTATTCAGTTGCATCTTAATTTGTTTACTCATCATGGAGATGAGTTTCCCTGCCAAAATGTGTGTGGTCTTCCACTGGTCATCTGCACACTGCACCAGAGAATCAGCAGCAGCCTTGCATTGATGGAGGAGACCCTCCTGCTGGATGGTCTGTGTGGGTGGTGCAGATTCAGCAGCACCTGTAGATTAGTTAAGCGCAGGTGCACTTTCATGTAAAACCAGGTCAGATGTTTCAGTCCCTGAATAATCCTAATGCAGCCGTATGTTATTTAGCACAAGACTTGTGCCGTTTCCAAAATTACAGCCTCATTCACTATCCCTTATTCCCAGTTATCGCAATTGGGTGCATAAGAAACTGGGACTGTTGTGGAGGGCCGCACCAATAAGCTGACATCACGGCTCTCCAGACTCAATCTATGAAAGGTACTTTCAAGCTCAAAGTCTCCACAAATGCTACATGCTGCAAGGTTGAACTGCCTGTTTCTAGCATTTCGTTTGTCCATGCCAGTGTGTGAATAGTGCAGAGACAGCAAGCAGTTACGCACAACTATTTGCCTCTCTCTAATATTTCAGAAGTTTAAATAAGGAAAATTTGTGTCCCCAAATAAATATTGATGTTTCATTGCAAGAGAAGGAAATAGTGCAGATATGCATAAACTATGGAAGACCTTAGAGTAGGGGTGGGCAATTTAATCTTCTGAAGGGGCTGCAGAAAAACTGGGACTGTTGTGGAGGGCCGTACTGATAAGCTGAACTCAAGTCTGCTCAATATTAACTCTATCTCTCTCTGAATAAGCATATTCAAGTAAATTGAAATTAGTGATACTAATGAATCGCTGTCATTATCTATCATTACTGGTGGCTGCATGGTCACACAACAGTGATTTTTTTTTACATCTGTAAAATATTTAACATCTTCACGGTGAGATTTTCAGCAACATGATCCAGCCCATACACTGGAAAAGAGCTTAAAGTATTTACCCTCAGATAAAGCACAGGTGCAATAATTGCCTGCTTTAGACATCAATGTGCCGTGATCTCGGGCTAGTTAACTGAACACTGGCGCTTATTTATTTACCATATTCATATCTCTCCATCACAAGCCAGAGCCATTAACTTCCACTTGAGCTCGAACTGCATTTTATCCCCCATATACTGAAAAATAGTCCCATTTGTCTAAGCTACAGAAAGTATGGTAAATGGACTGCTATTGATGTAGTGCTTTTATACTCTGAGCACTCAAATCACTTCACACAACAGGCTGCATTTGCACACACAAGCACACATATTCATACATACACTTTTTAACCATCATGCACACTTTGTTGGATGTATTGGGTGCAATTTGTGGTTCGGTATCTTGCTCAAGGACACTTACATATGATGTCAAACCACCGACCTTCCAATTTCTGGACTCCTGAGCCACAGTCGACTGTAATATGAATCCAGTATAAACAGTAGTGCACTCTTCCTCTGAAGTAAATATTTTAGCTGATGTGTATGTTCTCTGATCTCTCTGTCACATGTAACTGCAGAGCAAAACTTAGAACTAGTACTATCCTAAAGTGAGCTGGGGAAAAAAAACATGCACCATAACAGGAAGCTTTTTAATGTTTTAACTGATTTTCTAGCCGACAAAAATTTTATGCCTGCGTTGAGAACGAGGAAAAGAAAAGCTTTGAAAAAGAAGCTGGAAAAGGGGCAGAAAGAGGCAAGTGGAGCAGGAAGGAAAGCAGAGCCTTTTTTTAAGCAGGAGATCGTGGAAGAAGGGAAAGAGTGCAAGGAGAAGGGGGAGCTGGAGTGAAGACAGGGGGAGGCGGATGAGAGAGCGACAGAGAAAGGAGGCGATAAGGGAAACAGATTAAAGGAGCAGAAGATATATGGAAGTGAAAAAAAGGCCAGAGAGGAAATGAGAACGTAGAGAAAAGTGGGATACGGAGGCGGCGGAGGAGGTAAATGCATGGAGAGGAAACGAAACAGGCTTGTTCTTTTTACCTTAATTGGCGAAACATTTGGCATTTGGTATATTTTTAGATGGGCAATAAACCTTAAGAACAGGAACAAGTCTAGCTGCAAAGCATTCACATTTCACCATTTACCCATTCCCCCCTCAGCCGCCAAACACAGACATACAGCGCGCTAACTTCAAAACATGACTCAGAGCAAAGTGTTCGAGCTGACTGATCAGTCCACGCAGGCACAGCATTGCAAAAGTTCTTATTTTTGGACATTGTTAAAATGTTTTATAGTTTGAAAGTAAACCTGCAGAGGCTTTAAATACTCGGTGATATATGTATTTATTCATCAGAAGGCCTTTTATTTTTCCTTTACATGGCAACGCAATTTATTGCAGGAAACGGTTGTGAAAACTCCGTTGGTAAACATTCAATCTGTGAAATTGAATTCTGTGCTTTGAATGATATAAACGGGCTTTTTAGTGGAGAATTGAAAGTGCGTGTGCGTCTTTAAATACACCAAATTTTCTTGTGTTGCAGTAAGAAAAAAATATATTTCACTTCACTGTAGGATTTTTTTCCACATTGTAAACTCTTAATCTTAATCAATGAGCATTGTCTCTTATTTACTGTGGATGTGTACCATGTATTGCCATCTCTCTAGACATTCCCTTTATGCCAGCATTCAGAGAAAACCCAGAGGACTCACTTTTTCTAACATCTTTCACTCTCTTTGACAGCACAGCCAGGAGGCCTTGATATGGTATATATAAACTTCATGGGAAGAGTGGTTATGGATGTGTTGTTAAACTTGAGTAGGAGTACGGAGAGTCCTTCGCTTGTAGATCGTGCAGATTATGGACGAGTGCAAATATTTTGCTCTTTAGGCAAGAATTATACAACGGCCTTGCGGGTAATGTCCACAATCTGTCCGTTTATCAAACTAATCCACCTGAGCTTGCATTGTAATCCGGCTCATTTATCGCGACCCGAGAACGAGACTGCCAAATCACGTCGGTGTGGCTGCGCCCTTCAGCCTGAGCGATGGGGCCTGAAACGGTGAGTCAGGAGAAGCCGCATCGGGCCGCCGCATTTTCCATCACTGATGTGATGTCAGCACAAATCTGTGTTGTCACAGTGCCTGTGACCGCTCACTGCAAGAGGAAAGCGAAGAGATGGGTGGCTCTGTCTGCTGCTGTCAGCTTGATATAGGGATGACATAAAGCGAGGGAGAAAAAGGGAGACGAGGGAGAGGAAAAAACTGAGGGAAAACACATAAATTGCCAATAAGAATCAGCACATATGAAGCGGACATCACGCCCTTTGAACATTTGCAGTTTATTTAATGAAAAAGACACAAATTTAGATACCGGTTGTAAAAGAAATCTGCTTGGAATCACCAATCAGAACAGAGATGATGGAAGCAGCTGATGTCATTACTCTGAATTTGTTGTATGCATAAAACCTAAAGACCCTCTGCTTTAGTCTCTGCCTTACACTTACAGTCAAAATAAACTGATCTACTGTATTTCCAAAGTATTTTAGAGTGTAATTAATGCTGCAAAAGATTCTTGCAAATCCCCACTGTAACTAATTAACCTTTTGCTTGATCTACAGCAGCTTTCGGTCCTAAACAGCACTGTTATGCTGCTTACTTTCTACTCTGTACCCACTCATCCCGTTTGAGCAGTGGTGGACAGTAACGGAGTAAATTTACTTGAGTACTGTACTTAAGTACAATTTTTGAGTATTTTTACTTT
>JAVDPK010001873.1:265881-303453 GCA_034780415.1 Cichlasoma orientale
TATAGCTGGGCGTCACAGAATGTGGCACGCTCACCTCACCGACACCGGAGTCCTAAATATACAGACTGAATTTTAGTCGTACCAAAGACAATTTAAATAGAGGAGGCTTGGGCTTCTTTAGGTGTACTCACCGCAATGAATGAACACGGTTGCGCTGCAGGCCTATTAATGGCTGCTCCTGCGTATAACAGCTAGCCTGCCGTGCTACAAACAAATAGGAATGAGAGGCTGCTATGCATATAGTGGTACCCCACCTGGCTACAGTGCTTACCTGTTACAATCATACGGTGGTTCAACAGGTTTTTCTGTAGCACAAATGCTGCCACACTTCCACACCATTCACGCAGGGAGAGGCAAGAGAGAAGAATGCCACTACTCATCCACCAAGCGTCTTTATCCTGTCACAGGCACTGCCTCCCAATTAACTTCAGGTGTGCCGTGACACAGCAGAAGGGCGAGCAACAAGAGGGGGAGAGAAAGGAAGAGAGTGAGCAAGCCAGCCCGGTCACATCTACAATGATTATGAGTTTATAATCCCACTTTAACAACTGATCACACTGGACAAATCGGACATTAATGTGCCAAATAACCACTCATACAAAGTATTTAGTGAACTTATTAGCCTACAGCAGAAAGACCTTAATAGAGATCTTGATCTTAATCTTGATCTCAAATCTTCTGGCGCCAAGGATCTGATATTTAATGCAGCTTGGAGATTTGCGTCATATTCACAGCTCCAGTGTTTGAGGAATGTCAGCAATTAGCTTAATGGGGCTGTTGTAATCATCGGTCACAGATCGTAACACAAATCGTGTGTCATATGGGGGTGACACATTTTGGTATGGTGCGCTGTCATTTAATGATGTGCCCAATTAAGTTATTACAATCAAAAGTCAAACTTTAAACTGGGACTTGTACAAATTATGATTGCTGGTGTAATTAAGGTGGTAATAAAAGTATTTTCAACACCAGCTGGGTGAAAAAACTTTATGAAACACAGATTTTCATTTCTTTTTTTTTTTTTTTGAGCCATTGGATTTCTTGGTAAATCATTTGGTATTCTTCAGTGTCACCGTGAAAGGAAAGTTGATGTTTGCATTTTCATTTTCTGCTCAGTGTCGAGCATGACGTTGATATTTACACCGGATATACCTGTGCTGCTTTATCATCAGGAATACTAAAGACTTTTGTAGGTGATGAGAGGTTTTGTTTTCTCATTCAGCTCAGCTGTTGATATTGGTGGTGGCCTGGTGGTCGTATGTATGACGTCATTTACTTCAATGCTTGGAGTGACATCATATGTACGGCTGCTAAACTGCTACATGGGACATCAGCTCTCTAACAAAAATCACTTTTTAAACTGTATTTTGTATTTTACAAGATTTTATCGGACAGGTAAGGGTGACACTCTGGCCTAACGAGAATTTGTATTTCCTCCACAGGGAACCAGGGGATTGTGGGTTTGCATTTTAGTTCTGATACGTGGACACAATCTCCCTCGCAAAGCATTAAAATTCCACAAAGAATTTGGAAAATGCGAGTGCACGAGCCTCCGAGAGGCTTAATTTTCAGCCAGAAAAAAAAGAAGGAAGATAAGTCGCAGCGAGATGGGCTCTTTATCCTTCAGTGAGCAGCATTATCAAAATCAGCATTTCACACAGCAGGCTTCTTCGTTTTAATGTTACCTCCAAACACAAACAATAGAGCAGAGATAAGAGTCATTGGGAGAAAGTCAGCTTTAAAGTCCTTTGTGAGCTCCCAAACATTTTAATGAGTTACACAAATGGAGCATGAGCAGAATTTCAAAGCAGAATGAAATCCTCACCAGAAAAGCTTTGGAGATGCTTTAAAAACTTTCCGTGCTCATTTTTCCATTTTTTTTAATCATTTATGCACCGGATGTACATCTTCATCCAAGTACGATAAAACTCAGCAATATCATAACGAAGCCCGCATCACCATTCAAGAGGATATTTACCTTATTGTTGACTATCAAAAGCATGTAAATCAGAGCAGAAACCACAAATAACATTTCCCTGTCCACACTGTGTATTGCACTTACATTTCCAAGTCAGTGTAGGGCATGTCCTCCTCTCAACTCTAATGTCATGTTGTCTCCACAGTGCAGGACGGCGGAAGGCACTGACTCAATCTCAGACCCATCGCTCAGTCCTCAGCAGAGCATTATAGAGGGACAAATTGTGCAGGCGCTGAGCCAGGGTCAATACAAATGTCTCGAGTTGTCCCACAAAGACGGCCAAGAAAACAGAACTGGTGAGAGGCCCCAAATAAGTTTCAAGCTTCTTGAGGCCAAATCCATTAACTGTGTGAGAGCATCACAGGTGGAGTGATGTGATTAGAACAGTGTTTGTGTCCCTGCTAAAGATAATAGTAGTACTTTTGCAAACTAACTGACCTGAAATGACTTTTCTGTGTATAAGCTGTGAAATGTAATCACATCAGTAGAGAAATTTTGTTTTGACTTCTGCACTGAACAAATCTGTGAAATTACAGTAAAATTTACCAATTTTACAGATTTTTTTCTGTTTTTTTTAACCAAACACTGAATTTTACCTTTTGCCATCTACCCACACACACACCCCACACACACACACACACACACGAAAACCCCACCAACAAACAAACAAAAAACAAACAGCTAATGAAACAGCTAATAAATAGTGTGCTTATGCAACAAAAACAAGTGTTACTTGTGATAGTCATTACACTTTTTTTCCCCCCTTTTCCCTTCTTTGAGGGGTGTTCTGTGATTATATGTGGGATGGTTTGTTGTGCTGGGATGAGACACCAGCTGGGACATCTGTAACACAAAATTGTGCACATCATCCCGAACTCGACCCAACCGGTAAGAAAGCTTTTCGCATCTCTCGCTAGATTACAGCAGCAGGCAGCCTGACCTGAGACCTGCTGGGTTTTCTGCGCTAACATTTTTAATTCCACGTCAGCAGGCAACACAGGGAAAATGAGCCAAACTCAAGCGTGTCTTAAACGTGACCTTGCAGAACTACTTAGATGGCTGCATAGTTGCATGGTTGCTTCTGTACGAAATGCTACAGAAAATGATATTTACAACAGTGATTAATACAACAGATGAATACACTGGATACAAGGTAAATCACCACCCTGTTGTACTCTAAGTCAGACAGAATGGAAACAGAGATTTATTTATATTGAATGACTGTGATTATATAAGTACAATTGATGTTTGGAGTGCAGCATAAAGAGTTTCCAAAGTATGTGCAGTTTTTACATTGTGAGTAATACAAGGTTCAATAATGTCTAGTTGAAGAACTCCAGACTCAAGTCATGTCTGATTTAAGAGATGCAATACGATGAAGAGAGCAGAGGTGAGGGAGAGGACAGAGAGATGAATGAGGAGCATGTAGAAAAGAAAGAGGATAAAAAAAAATACATAGTTACGGTTGATTCCGATAGATGGATAGGGAGGGAGAATATGAATGAGGGAACAGAGTAGCCATTTTTGTAAGAGAAGGGTCATAAAGGATTTTCCCAAAATGCTTGTGGTGTTAAGGACACCCTCACGGCTCCTTGAAAGCTCATGCTGCTGATGCGAGGCCTTTGGGGAAACATACAGTTGGAAGTGGTTGCTGAACAGTTAATGAGCTGCCAGAGAGGAGCAGGCAGTCGGACTGCAGTTGTTGTTGTCAGGAACAAAATGATCTCACTGATGGGCCCGGCCATGGATCTCCACTACATGTGGTTTGAAACCTGACATATAATAATAATTGGCCATAAACTTATTCCAAATGTGGACTTTTCTATGTGATATTTTTTATATTTTTGGTAATATTTGTTGAGCTAAATGAATCACTGTTGTTTTGTAATGGTGAAATTCAGGTTGAGATTTATGTGTTTGGACTATGCCAACATACTACTGCTGAAAAACAGTGAAAGGCGCAGCCAAAGAATACAAAGAATCTCTACTGAACTCTCTGCTAAACAAACAGGAGCAGTAGACTGTGCCTGTAAGCAATTTAATACACTTTATGGGGCTTTTAGGAAAATTATTGATGGATTATGCTGTTGTAGCTCTGCCAATGAGTGTTTTTCTTTTTTTTTTTCCACAGAAAAAATAACCAAATATTGTGATGAATCAGGTAACTGGATCCATACTGGCTCTACCTGTCAGCAAACTTTAAAGGACAAATTAGAGGTAACTGTTTATTGGCTGTTTTCACTGAAAATAATAATTGAACAAGACAAAGCTCGCATCAGTTTCTATATGCAGCAAGCTAATCATTTTTGTTCCGAGTAGGAAATCCCTGATTTTCAAAGGGACGCTGCAGCAGAGCCAGCCACGGAGGCTCCGGGGGTTAGCACAGAGAAAATTATCTTTGAAAATGAAAAGAAATGCCAAGAGAAAATGAAGAATGATCCACCTTATGAAAAATCAGGTCAATATATCTTATTTATCAACATCTACATTATTGATTTACAATCTTATGAGCAATAGGCCTAGAATTTCCTTTTTTTTTTTTTTTTGGTGGTGTTGCAGGCCCGTATTGCAGTCGTAACTGGGATGGATCGTTGTGCTGGGATGACACTCCAGCAGACACGTATGCCTCCCAAAACTGCCCTGATTATTTTGGTGACTTTGACCCCACAGGTGAGCAGAGAAGTTTACGAGGATTTGCTCATCTGATAACTTGTTACCTTCTAAGAGTGAATTTGTGAGATAAGCAAGTAAGATGCAAGAAGCAAGTGTAAATAAGAAGAAGAAGTGCTAATCAGTGCCTAGCACTGTTGCCTCACAGCAAGAAGATCCCGGGTTTGAACCCCGCGGCCGGCTGGGGCCTTTCTGTGTGGAGTTTGCATGTTTTCCTCATGCCTGTGTGGGTTTTCTCCGGGTACTTTGACTTCCTCCCACAGTGCAAAAACATGTGTGGTTTTAGGTTAAATGGCAATTATAAAACGGCTGTAGGTGTGAATGTGAATGGTTGTCTGTCTCTTTGTGTTAGCCCTGTGATAGACTACCAGTCTGTCCAGAGTCTACCCTGCTTTTCGCCCTATGATGGCTGGGATAGGCTCCAGCCTGCAACCCTGAATTGGATGAGCAGAAGAAAATGGATGGATGGATGGATGGATGGATGGATGGATGGATGGATGGATGGTAAAAATAAATTGTACGTAATGATGTAATTATTCTTTACAGAAAAAGCAACTAAGTACTGTGGAGCAGATGGACAGTGGTTTCAACATCCAGACAGCAACAGTACTTGGACCAACTTTACACTCTGTGCAGTCACCCATGAGAAAAGGCAGAGGGTAACATATGCTCAGTGAAATAAACAGTGTGATCTGTGCTTATTATGCAGGTCCTTGTACAATGTCCTCGGCTTGTATGAACAGTACTGTATAAAGCTGAAATTTCCATTTTTTCCCCCCATAGAAACTGAAGTTGCTTGAGAATGAATACAAATGTCTCCTCAAAATAAAACAAGACCCACCATTTCAAAAAACAGGTAAATTGATTCTTTACCCTTACAGTGCTGTGTAGTTTTACCATACACTGCCTGGCCAAAAAATTGAATGCTTACACTTCACTGAGCAATTGGATAAGAGCCTTCCATTGGATAATTTCTGCAGTGATTAATATGTTTTGGTCCAATGCCCACCTGCAGCTGTAGTGTTGGGCGATTCAGCAAGTTACTGTCACTGCACGCCTGGCTCTCATCAGCCACAATGTCTCCTTCATTGACAATTTCAGTCTGTTCTGGGAATGCAGTCAGTTATTCAGAGAAGATGGCATACATCCAAATGAACCCGGAACAAAACTTCTTTCCTCAAACATCTCCTATGGTGTGTTCCACTCAGGTACTCCCATTGCAGCAGGTGAAATCAGTTCATCACAGTCCATCCAGTCTGACCAGTCCCACTACTACTGATGTCATCTGGGTCCTAATGCCAGCCATAATCCATTCGTACTTATTCCAACTGCCTCTCATGTGGAGACAGGACTCTGTGTAAACATTATAAATTCCCATAGTGGGAGCTCTTCATCTTATAACATAAATCCAAGTATCTTTGATAATTTGGACTCATCACAGTCTACAATTACTAATATATAACTTTCCCAAACTACTTTCTCATATTAAAGTAATAATTAATAACAGACCAGTTACCAAGAGGAAGCCAGTAAGGAGACCTCAAAGACCTTCTGCTCTTGTACACAATAAAACCACCCTGTCTCGATCCACTGATACCTCTGTCACTTCCTGCAATTTAAAATTTGCACTTTTGAATGTCCGCTCATTAGCAAAAAAGATGTATGTTATTAATTACATCATTACCAGCAATAAACTGGCCTTTATGCTTCTTATTGAAAACTGGCTTAAAAATAGTGGTAACACAGAGATGACTAACTGTAGTTTGAACATTGCACCCACATAAACAGGAGGGGTGGTGGGATCGCTGTTATACATAAAAATATTTTTTATTGTAAATCTTTGTCATGTGACAGTTATCCAACTTCTGAATGTTTACGTTTAGTAATTAATTCTGTATCTCCTGCTGAGACTGAGACATGGCTTCCTGGAAGAAATTGGTGAACTTTGCCCCAAAAATACAACAAAATTAGACCGCATTATTGTTTCAGGTGATTTTAATATTCGTTGTGACAAGAGCAAAAACCCTGACACCAAACAGTTCATCGGTTTATTGAGAATGTTTTGATTTTAAACAGCATGTGACTGGGCCACACACACACAAAAGGTCACGCGCTTGATCAAATTTCTTCCGGCGGCCTCGATGCCACAGTCACAAAGGCTCATTATTGCATTTTTTCAGAAGTTTATTATTTATCCGTCAAAACAAATACCAGCCGATCTGTCAATAACCGTCAGGTCAATGCCAGCGCATTCATTAGTGAATTTTCAAAGTGTACATTACCAGTACCATCACCATGCGACGAAATGATGGACAATTTACCTGATGCAATTTCTCAAATATATTGCACCTGTCAAAACTATTAATGTAATGTATAAAAATAAAAATAAACTACAAGTTCATTTTACAAATAATTTCATTATCAACAGCTCTTTATGATAAGTACCAATCAGGGTTCAAAACCAATCATAGCACAGAAACAGCTCTTGTTAAAGTCATTAATGACAGATCTGCACAAATAAAAATTCAATCAGGGGTTCCTCAAGGGTCTGTCCGTGGTCCATTACGCTTTAAACTTTACATGCTCCCCCTCGGTTGAATCATAATATAGCCTACCATTCTTATGCAGATGACAAACAGTTGTACTTTATCTAACCCCTGTTCACAATCTAATGAGCTGCATTGATGACGTCAGCTGCTGGATGTCTCAAAACCTTTTAGAACTGAACAGAAATATTAGTTTATATTTATCATCCCTGTCTCTGAAACACAGCGAGCAAGTCTGGAACCTTGGCATCATTTGGACAGTGATCTCAGTATTAATAATCACATCAATAAGGTCATCAGAACTGCTTTCTATTGCTTAAAAATATATATATATATATCTAAGGTTAGTAAATTCCTATCTCAAACTGACTGAAATCGGTCCATGCTTTCATATTGAGCAGTTTAGATTATTGTAATTTTCTATTTGCAAAACTAACTAAATCATCTAAATGTGGGATGAGAGTGCTTTCTGTGGTTACTGTGGTCCTGTTCTTTGGAACAAGCTGCCTGCTGACCTGAGATCAGTTGCATCTGTGCATACATTCAAAAACAGACTCAAAACCTTTTTTTTTCCCCACACTGGTTTACACTTAATATGTGTTGTTGTTGTTGGTTTGTTGTATTTAGCTATTTTCACTGCCTTAAGGCATTGTAAACCTACACAGATGTTCATGTTTTTATCTTCTCTGTTAAGCGCATTAAGTTTACATGTAATGAAATGTGCTATATAAATAAAATTGCCATTGGCAGTAGGTTATTTAACCCTAACGGATGCAGCGAGTAGGTTCCCAGTTCTTAAACACCCACATTGGAAGATGTATCCCATGGCTGTGATATAAATAAAAGATGTTACTCTGTTTCAGATGTCAAATTACTGACCTATATCAAGCAAAGAAAACAACTGAGGAGATTGCTGAAGTTACTAAAACTGTATTAGGAACTTTCCAACACATTAAATGTACAATCAAACAATTGGGATTAAACAGTTGTGTAGCTTTAAGAAAATGATTTATCAGTGAGGGTAATTGGTAAAAAAAAAAAAAAAGCTTCATTTTTTTAGGGAGCAACAGATTTGACTTTGGAGTAACGGAAAAGTTCATATTGTCTAATGAATTCCAGATTTACCCTGTTCCAGAGTGAAGGGCGAGTAGGGTAAGAAGAGAAGCGGCTGAGGAGATGCACCCCTCATGCCTAATGTCTACCATACAAGCCTGTGGAGGCAGTGTTATAGTCTGGAAAAGGAAAAGGGAGTTTTTCCTTCCCACTGTTGCCACGTGCTTGCTCATAGGGCGGGTTTGATTGTTGGGGGTTTTCTCTGTATTATTGTAGGGTCTTTATCTTACAGTATAAAGCACCTTGAGGTGACTGTTTTTTGTGATTTGGTGCAATATAAATAAAATTGAATTGAATTGAAATAAATGTGACATTGCACAAGTTTAGCAAAACGCTGCCAAATTGAATGCATCAAACCTAACGATGGTCCAACCTTTTTTTTTTTCCCCCAGGCAGTGTAAATCAGTAAGATTTCCCTGTAATCATAAGTTTCCATACAAACTCGAGACTTATACACTTTTGCTGTCATGTTTTGTGGGTTTGTTGGGTCCTGCAGGACTGCACTGCAACCGTGACTGGGATGGCTGGCTGTGCTGGGATGACACTCTGGCGGGAACCACTGTCTTTCAGAACTGCCCTGATTATTTTTCTGATCTCGACCCCTCTGGTGAGTAATAATATTCAAGACTGTTTACAGATTTGCTGCTTTCCTACAAACCTTCTCTGATCTTCTGTTATATGTTGAAAGAAAGCGCCCAATAAGAATGTTCTGTTGTCTACAGTGATATATTTATCATATAAGCATTTTTTGTAGTAAAGGCATCTCGATACTGCGGAGAAGATGGGCAGTGGTTTCGCCATCCAGAGAGCAACAAGACATGGACCAACTATACTCTTTGCGCTGTCAACACTAAAGACAGGCTAAAGGTACTGTAACAATAATGCATAAATATGCCATGCTGTATGTCTCCTTGAACACTGTTTAGTTTAACTGAACATTACTCCGCATGTGTGTATTTGTGATATAAACTTCACTAAAATCAAGACAGCCGCCCAGTTTTCCAGGGAGACTGAGGTCGAAGCTGCCAACGAGGCCACAGTCAGTCCCACGGTCAACCGAGAGCAGCAGGAAATGGTGAGGAAAAAAATCCTCGACAACCAGTACAAGTGCTTCGAGAAAATGAATCGAGATCCACCTTATAACAAATCAGGTAACAATAATATGAAATGAAATGAAATAAGGGGTTCTCTACTCCTCTGTGGATGTTTTAACTCTTATCACACGGTGTCACTCTTACAGGTTTGTACTGCAGTCGCAATTGGGACGGTTGGCTGTGCTGGGACGATACTCCGGCGGGAACTTATACTTTCCAAAACTGCCCTAATTATTTTCATGACTTCGACCCTACAGGTAAGCGGTGAGACTGAAACATGTAGCTCTTTTAAAGTTCATTTGATTCAAAGGGATTAACTTATTTCACGACTGATACTTTCAGAAAAAGCAACTAAGTATTGTGGCGAGGATGGGCAGTGGTTTCGCCACCCGGATACCAACAGGACTTGGTCCAACTACACACTCTGCAACGAAAACACCAATGCCAAGCTGAAGGTAATTTATTTAAGACAAACTGTTCAGCTACCATAAATCTACTGCACGGTGGCCGCGGTGTGATGGGTCAGCATAATTGTTTCCTTTGTGCCAGGGACTGTGCGCTGCCAAGATTCATAACTCTCCTATACTGCTGTGATACGGATCTAAAATAGCATATCTGACATTTTAGATCACGCATGCGTTTGATGCATTTGTTTACACGACAGACAGGAAGGCTTAAAATTACATTATTACCTGCTTACAGGTAGAATTTGTATTTTTAATGGTCTTATCTCATGGGGGGAAGTCCAGATAAAGTAGGTTTTGTTTGTCTAGACAAACAGAGTTTGCATTTATTGGAAACTTGCTTCCAATAAATGCTTCCCAATAGCCTGTGCCACAGGCTACACAGTCACAAGGAGGCTCCCTACTAATAGCGTTACGAGAACACATCACATATTAACAGCCTTCTTATCGCCAACAGCCCGCGGCTAGAAAATGAAGCATCACAGAACTCTCACTGAAAAGGGGACATCAGAAACACCCAAATGGACTGTTTTATCTTCAGTAAAATATTTTTGAATTGGTTTAATTAGTAGCGACTGTTCCTCTTTTGCAAGCCAAAGCATTGCTGTAGTGGTATCCATTGCAAAATTGTGCAGCATCTGATTTGAATTTGGATCTGGACTATTTTTGGGTTTGCTGAGTTGTGAGCATTCATAACCGCCCTTCTTCCAAAAGCACTTTTATTTTCTTGTCATTACTATTTTTGGTAATTCATGTATATTTTAGCTCTTCTAGTTTCCATTCAGTTTTTCTATAAACAACTAATACTCTGACTATCATTATCTGTCATTTATGTGGTTACTTACCTACTACAGTATATTCTTACTTATCAGCAATATATGCTACTTTATATATATTTAATATTTATGTAAGTAGTCATAATGGGATTTTATTACTGCGTGTTTTAAATTGTAGTGCTTCTTATTATTTTATTATCTTATTATTTTTTTACCCTTTTAAACAAATTCTAACATAACGTTTTATCGACTATCTTTACAAAAGAGAACTGTGGACACGAATCAGTAGTACCCTTAATACATGTACTAATTCATTTGGAGCTATCGCAGGACAGAAGTACATCAGCAATATTAGTGTTAGAGTTAGAGTTGTGCAAGTTCTTTAACTGAAGTTATATTTTTAAAGCTAAAATATAATTGTTGATATCCACGAATATTCAAATTTCCTGTTTTATGAAAAAGCTGAAGCATGTTATTATTATTTTTTAACTGAGATGCCAAATTACAGTTATTTACTTACATTCCTGAACAGAAATTTTTTTTTTAGTGATTGAACATTGTGCTTGATTAATTTGTGACTTCTAAGAGAAGTCTATTGTGTTGGCTCAGATTTGGCCATTAGGGCTCCCCTGACCGGTTGACAAGTGGTTCCTGGAGGTTGCTGCGTGAAATCACTCACAAAAAGGGACCTGCCCCAAAAACCTCCTTGCAACTGCTTTGAATGCTATTATGCAATTATTATTGCTGAGGTTGCACATATGGAAGACGCCAATTTATCAGCGCACACACAAGCAATCGCGAGGGGATATTTTGGGTGTAGTCTCATATTTCAGTTAGCAACAGCAAACAACCTCCAGCAGCCACTCGCCAACTGTTTTTTTTTTTTTTTTGATGAAAATGTTGTTATTTTTAAAACACTTGGGCAATTAAAATAAATAAATAAATAAAAGACCATACATCAAGTAGGAAGAGCGGTTCATTGTTGATGTCTTAAATCTTTGTTTTATTTGCGTTTGCCTGTTTATTCAAACAAAATAAAGTCATAATTGAAAATTTCAGTATTGGAAATTGTACTGAAGACTGTGAACATGCACGTTTAAGGAGAACAGAAGGTTTCATATTGAACATTGTGTCCCAAAAGTGAAAACCGCCAAATGCACTGAGCTGAAAATTAGCTTTTATACAATTACACATTCCTGTTTTTCTAGTAATACAGATGATCTCTATCTTGTTGTGTTTTTGTTTGTTTTGTTTTACAGTCAGCCTACATCCTGTTTTACATGGCCATCGTGGGCCATGCTTTATCCATAGCCTCCCTGCTCATCTCTCTGGCTATCTTCTTCTACTTCAGGTAAACAATTCACTGTGATGTTCCTGTCCTACATGTAAGATTGTAACACTGTGAGAAGGTAGCTGTAGTTGCAGTTACTGAATTGATGATGCAATGATGATTAAGAGCTGGTAGTGTCATCCTTAGTGAGTCATCATCCCAACCACCTGACACGATTTGACAGGCACACAGATGATGTTAGCCTTACCCATTATTAACACAGCTCTTATCTGTGGATTATTTGGAGTCAGCAAAAATATGGCAGACTGGAATAGAAATGAGGATTTTCTGTCACACATTAATGCAAACTATCAATCAGAAACTTGTTTACCTTATGCACACTTTGGAAACTGTGGCTGGAGACGCGGCACGACCAACATTATTGTGACTGTATACAGCGAACTTTTGAAATGATTGCTTCAAAGACGGGGACCAAATGTACAACCACTCGCAGTCAGTTGCCATCTGCAAAGCAAATTTAGTGCATCAAAGCAGCAATAAGATGCTGTCAGTTTGTTACCAGCTTGCGACTGAATATTGTAGTTGGCAATTACATGCAATCTATTTGGGATAATATGGTGATAAACTGGCAAAGACTGTGAATCTGTTGCCATCTACATGCACAGATATTCACATTAACTATTTGCATTCAGAACCTCTTAGGTATACATAGACAACTATTTGGACATAGTTGCTACAGGATGGTGATTTAACTGTATAATACTATATAATCAGAATACAACCAGTTGGCAACCAGATGAGTTGAGCCTCCAACTGCAAACAGACAGACATCATAGATGAGCTGCACTCCTCAGCACAGACCGACTCAGACTAATTACATGTTGGCAATCTGTCTGCATTTATAAATCAGATGGCATTTATTTGTAAACCCCTGGCAATCTGTCTGCGAGTGATTGCACTCACTCCTGTCTCAGTCAGGCTGCTATTGTTTGGAGACAGGTTGCCTCCCACCAGATAACCTGGTGATCCCAACAGTCCCTACTGTACGTGATTGAAAGTGGTTGCCCAGATGCTGGGGCTGTTGCACGGTCAACCTCTGGGCAACCAGTTGGTCACTGGAACTACTGGTAACCTGTTTCTGGCAGGAAAAAAAAATCAGTGCGATTTTTCCCAAGGAGGTTGCTGTCCTATTTTTACACTAGTGCGACTGAGCCATAAAGGTTATTTGTAGAATAAGTGTCAAGGTTCTTCATTTTTTTTTGTGCATAATTAAAAGCTCTAAACAGAAGAGCTGTGATGACCATTGACTGTGTTGGTGCTTTACACCTGAGTTCATTACTCATTACGGACATTCATCCATACATGCTGCTTAATCCCAGAGGGAAAGAATGCAAAGTTAAGAGATACACTTCTGTTGGAATTCAACTTAATCAACATTATTTTAACAGAACTAAGGCTTTTCATTTCACCAAAGCAGACTGCCTGAATATGGAGCAACTGAGGCAGGGAAAAAAGACGCTTTTGACGTTCTGTAACAATATTTAGAAACGTTGCTTTGTTGGCCCCGTGACTGGCGATTGTTGCAGTTATAAATTTTGATGTGCTGAAGTCTGCTGACCTCTTAAACACAGCTGTTATCCAGAACAGATCTTGTAAGAGACCGTCATTGTGCAGCAAAGTTTTATACACAATCATAAATCTAGAGGCCGAGTTTGGGGCAGGTGCATAATCACAGAACCCAGTGACCTGCCGAGACTCAAACGCTTAACTCAGCTGCAAAGCAATTCGGTGGCCAGTCATGGTTCATCAAGATTAAAGTCCTAACAAATTAAGATTTCAATAAAGTAACAAGGTGTTTGGCTTAGACCCTCTTTTCTTTTCTTTTTTCTTAGTAATTCACTGCCAAAACACTTAAATTATTGAATTTAATATTATAAGATCCAGATGTGAAGCTAACAGTGGTATGTATTGCTATATAGTTGCTAGTCTGCTATTTTACAACTCCAGATCAACACTGTCAGGATTCCCAGATAAAAATACTCCAGTTTTCTGTGGAAAAATGGGGGGCTGGTGGAAATTCTGACCCAGAGCCATTAGGACCTGTGACAGCCGCACAACGCTGCCATTGCTTGTGTTTTCATATCCCATTTTAGTCTTTTATGCTTTTATCTTTTATGTTTACGTGTAATGAAGTGCGCTATATAAATAAAATTGACATTGATGTGTCGTCATAAAGTCCTGCATTTCCTTTTCTGTCAGGAACTGGAGAAAGAAAGAAAACAACTAAGAGCGTTTTCACATGGCCGCTGTGGAAATGTGCTGCTGTCGGCTATTTTTGATGAAATTTAGTGCTCTTGGTGTTTTCATTGGTCTCAGGGGGATTTGTGAGTCATCAAAGATAAAACTGACCATGTATGGATATAACTTATTTAACTATAAAATGGGTATTTAATGGATGGTATAGTCTGTAAAAATCAATTTGCCACAGGGCTCCATTCAGCTCTGAGCTGCAGTCTATTTTATTGCTGTCAAGAAAAAAAAAAATTAACCATCAACAGCAATAATAATAATAATACTGATATGAATGACTTTGATCCTAATAGTTGTTTTTACTTCGCCTGTGATGCATTTTATTACGCTATTAATCCTGAGTGGCCAGTCAAGCTAATGCGAATGCACCCTTGGGATCCATTATGCATTATTTAACAGCACTTCTAGCTTGTTCAGGCCATTTAGAGACAATCCAGCTCATTGATCCTAGGATTATTTTCTTTGACAGCCACAAAAAAAATCAATGTGAGATAAAAGATAACAATTATTTGATACTTTAAAGAATATTTGACCAGCTCATTAAAGTATTAGCCTGCCAGTCATTTGAGGGACTTTTTTTCCTGTGCCTGTCATCGGCTGCAGCAAGCTCTTGTCTTCTTTGATGTGTTTTCTGTGTCAGAAGAGGTTTTATTCCACACTCGTGAATAGTATTATCACACAATGTCCTGGCATTTCAATTAATCATGGCACACAGGAGCCTGAGCTGCCAGAGGATCACCCTCCACAAGAACCTCTTCTGTTCCTTTGTGCTCAATTCTGCCCTTACCCTCATCCACCTCATTGCCGTGGTCAACAATCCTGAAGTGGTGGCCAGAAATCCGGTGAGTAGATGCTTTCTTACATATTTACCACCAGGACAAAGTTACCATAGATTTCACTCTCTATATTGTCTAAACTCGAATTTCTAGTTTTAGTTGAACTAAAACAAGTTCGGTTCCGCTATCAGCTGGCTAGGAGCGAATGTGCAGGAATACACTCACATAGAGGCTGAACGTTTGTCTAACCTAAAGTGGCTAAGGCCTCAGCCACACAGGCTTAGAGACTGGTCTGTGACCCCCTGGCAACCACCAGTCACTACCAAAAAGCATGCATTCTGCAACTAGAAGATGAGTAGTTGGTGGAGATAGCTGGCAGTCGCTAGGTGAAATTTGTCACAAAGAGGTATACAGTGCTTCATTTTCAAGTGTTTGCAGACAGAACGGTGTCTTCCGTGCAAACTATAGGTGACCGTGGCAATCTGCTAGTAACCAAAGCAATCACAAGGAGGTTTTTGGTGCAGCATCTTCTTTGAGACTAATTTTATCAGGCGATGGCAGGCAACCACTCAACAGCTGGATACAGACCGGAGGTTGCCAACTGGTCTCTAGGCCTGTGTGACTAAAAGTTGGTGCAATGAATCAATGGCCCAGCCAATGACCTTATTCCTCATATAGTTACACTTTTAAAGCTACACAAAGCCACACGAACACCTTTCAATCTGAAGAGGGAAGAAAAAAAAAACCTGTATTATTTCTCAAGGCAGCGACTCCTCTGGTTGCAGGCTGTGTAGAGGTTTGTGGGAAAATGCCCCCTGTTGCTTACTTGATTTATGACTGCAATAAAATGTTTCCCTGATGAGTTTATGGTCTCAGTCACTATTTTCAAGTCTTATTTAAATCAGCATGGTGTTCAGTTTGTAAATTATGGTCTCATTAGAGGAAAAAAAAAAGATAAAGCAGGTTATGCTTTATGGTGGGCCTACCTTAGTTTATAAGCTGCTACTATAAGGGAGTCCCTCAGTTTCTCAGTCACATCTACCCCTAACTTCTGATTCTGAAAACTCCATGATGGCAACAGCCACAATGCTCAAACTCAAGGCTCAGATATGAAATTCCATTAACTAATCTGTGACGTAAGGACTGCGATGGCAAATAATTTATATACGCTGTGAATGCACTACACAGCGAACATGAGCCCCGAGTCACAGCGAGTGGCTGAACTCACGGAAAACATTTTTTAGTTCCTGTATTCGCTCTTTCCGAATATTCACATTCAGTATTCTCTGGACAGGCCTCAGTTCAGTGAGTGCTAAGTACTGTTAAATAAACTGATTCTTGTGAATTAGGACATGTAGAGTTCCTGGAAGCAGCTACGTGAGACATGCAAAATGCTAAGAGCAGCATACTAAAATGCTCACAATGCCAATTCTAGGTTCCTAGGTTTAACATTAACCGTGCTGTCTTTATTTTTATCATGTTAAGATCCTAAAAATAGCTAATTCTACACCCGTAATAGACAATTAGCTACTGAATTGTTGATATATTGTTCCTAAATTCCTAGCAGTGTTCCCCACTCGGGCGAGGCGAGTTTGTTACAAATAATTTATGCAAAACCAAATAAAAATGTAGATATTGTAGTGGCATTTAAAAAAAAGTGAGAAAGGTAAATCTAAATGAAGACATTCTGTTTTTTGATATTAACATTTTCTAAAGCAGACTTTTAAATTATGTGGCAATTTATCCCACTCTGCATCCTCTTGGAATTGTTACAGTGTCAACTTACAGTTTCTTTTCTCTCTTTTTATACAGTTTAATGTTTTTGCCTCATGAATTCTTTGAAACCCTGAGGTCAGCTCAGGTAGAGGTGATAAATCTGTCTTGGGGGGATGCCTTGCTATCTGGACTGAGCATGAATTTGTATGTTACTCACTGAAATCAAAATAACTAAAGCTTGTTAACCTGCTGCTTGCTGCCTCTTAAGGGCTGTTATACAGTTATTACAGAATTTCACTAACTCCAAAAACACATTTTAACATATTGCTTAATAAAAACTTACAAAAGACTATAAAAATAAACACACATCCTTGCAGTGTGTAATATGTTTAAAACTGAGATAAATATTAAAAAAAAAAAAAATTCAGATGATCAAAGTGCCACACAGCAAAAAAACAAAACCAGCAGATTGTAGAGTTTGGCTCACATTGCGCACAATCACATCAGCCATATCCTGCTTTCAGCTGGAGTATCGCTTGCCTGACAAAGCTCTGGAAACATCAAGGACACAGCAGAGGCTTCAGCTGGGTTTCAGTTTGTTTCTAAGTCCTGCTGCCGCTCCTTTCCCCGTGCTCAATGAATCCGTCTGGCTCAGACTAAGCCGAACGTATCCAAGATGCAGACAGAAATGACAGCCATCATAATCAACGCGAGGAAACGTGTATTTGTGCGGTGGCTCCCGTTCAAATCTCCCCTTGTCGGCATTTGTCAAAAGGTTTGTGTTGAATCTGTTACTTTCTGATGTAGTACGGTCAAGTTGTGCTAACTTGCTGCGGCATGTCAAAATAAAATTAGTTACCGTGGCCTTGGGTCTCCAGAGGGAGCAGAGACAGAACGCGCAAGCGCCTCTGGTTGGGATATTCGCCTGCGAGGAAACATTTTGAAATATAACGGTGCCAAAGTGAAACTTATGAGCATGTTTTCAGTGCTGGTGATTTAGGAATGGGGGATTGCAGTAGAGATTTGCTCTTTGTTGTCTCTCTCTGGTGTGTGAGTCTGGTTTGGGCCTGCCAGCATTATGTGGGAGTGAATCCTCAAAGGTTCTGTCAAGCCAAGGAGGAGGCTGAAAACATGACAAACGTGTACATGATCTATAGCAGCTTGATTTGTTAACCAGAACATTGTTAGTAACTTAAGACAATACTTTGGTTAGTTGCAGTCCTGAATAAGTGAGAACTATGTGGCTCACAGATACTGACAGCAGCCTCTGTCTGCTATAGTGAAGATCCCTCAAGTGGAAAGGGAAACGTATGAGAAGGAGAGAGAAAAATATGGCTGAGGGTTTTCAAAACGAACAACTGTTGTGTGTTTTGAGCTAAGAGGACCTCAGAGAGCAGCGGATAGCAATGCCAGCATCTCTGAATTATACTGCGGCTGCACACATGCTCTTTCACCACAGGACTACAAACCAGAAACCCCAATGTGAATATTAAAATAAATATATATTCATAGGAAGGAATTCCTCTGTCTAGGCTTTCCATACAAATCTTTCAGGGATTTCAGGATATGATAGCATAATGAAAACATAGCTGTGCTGATGTCAATGATAACCGACCAACCTTTTAATATAATTTGCAGAGGCGAGCGTGATAGCTATAATGAGCAATAGATCAAGCAGCACTTCAGCAAGAGGCCTGAAGAGCGTAGCAGCCGTGTGTAGATAGTGCAGAGGTTTGTATAGTGTTTGCTGTCAGAGGCAAAACAAGCTCCGTTTCTATTTTGGAACTTAATGACATTTTTTTTTATAGAACACGGTTTTCAACATGATATTTGTAGGACTGCTCTCCGCTGTCTCACATACACTGTAACAATTGCTTAGTGTTAATAATCCTGTTCTGTCTGAAAAACAGCTCTTGACAGGGAATGGATTGCTGGAAATACCGTATCATAAAAACAAACATTGCAGTTGGGCAAAAAAACCCCCATAAAACCTTATTCATGTAAAAAATGAAGGGCACTAATAATGATCCCTGTGAGACGCCTATTATTTGCCTGGCTGCTTAATTTGAAACCATCTGCAACAACAGTTCAATAAAGATACTATTTGAATCAGCTGAAAACATAATTATTAAAACAGTGAAAAGCAGCTTTTTATTAAAAATTTGTGTGTTTTGCAGTACTGGATCGTACATGCATATTTAGCTCATAGACAGTATAAAAGGTGGATGTAGATATTGTGACATCATCCATTGGTTTCTGAAGTCTCGCTCTGGAGCCTTGAGATTAGCATTTTGACCACTGCCAAAACCAAGATGTGACAACGAGGGAGGGGTCTGACTGTGAAACTGCTTGCTCACCGGCTAATGACCTGTCAATCGCAAGTTGTTAGTCAGTGAGCAAACACAGATAATCCTGCTTTTAGAACCATAGTGTGACGAAGAGTTACAAAATGGACTTTGTGCCATGTGACCCAAAATGACTGAGTGAATAAGCTCATCAGGAAAGTGTTAATAGAGGTCAAGACAGAGTGTATAAACCTCTGTCTCCCATAGACTTTTATAGGAGCACCCCCCCCCCCCGGCACAACCCAGAATTTGATAAGTGGGGGAAAAAAATGGATAGATGTACAATAGTCTTTCAAAGTAGTATCTTAGACTGTAGAGAAGCACTTATACATTGCATTGATTGTTACACTTTGTGAAATTACCCATTACCCTCTGGGTGAATGCACAGTTGGTGCCATTTTGACTTTTGCCAGAACCACATAATCCAAACTTGGGCGCAAGGGAAGCAGAAGCAATCTGTGCTGGGACAAGTGGGAAAAAGCCATAAAAGCTGACATGACTGGCAGAGATTCCCATCAAATCATGTCCAAAAACATGTTTCCTTAATGAATCTCCTGAGAGACTCAGCACTGAAAAATGTGGAAGTTATTTACTTATTTTAGGAGAAAAGTTTGTGAGATTTTTTTTTTTTTTTTTTTTGGAGTAGATTCTCAGCACAATCAGATTTATTGATGACTGTCTAGCATTTATTAGAGGAAGTATAACTTCTGGCACTTCACCAAATGTTCTTGATAATTATTGCATTAGTAGAATGTTTCTTTTTTTGTTTTTTTAGATTGACGTAAAAACAATATGTCATCAAACCATCATCCCTGATCATAATGTCTTAGTTAAAGGAAGTGAAAACATAATGAGACATGTTGTAGCACTGTGGTGGATGCATAAATAGGAAACTGCATGTTTTTTACAGTATAAACCACTAATGCAGAGTGTGGCTTTGATCCCACTGCTTTGTGCTAAGAGAGACAAACACAATCAGAGTGCTCCAAATACAACGAAAAATCATGATTTCCAACTTAACTCACCTCCGAAGGGGGTAAATGAATAAACATCCTCTCAGTATGAAAAAGAATAATACTGGCTAATGATTTTGTGCCACGAGTGCTGAAACATCCCATTAAATCTTTTTTTTAAGTCTCCTGCTGAGATGATGTCATGACTGTTTCAACTGAATCGTCATATTTACCAAAAAAAAAAAAAAAAAAGAGTGCAAAGCAGGGAAAAAAAAATGAATGACTGTTTTTGTTCTGCCTGCAGGTTGGTTGTAAGGTGCTGCAGTTCTTTCACATGTACATGTTAGGCTGTAATTACTTCTGGATGCTCTGTGAAGGCATCTACCTGCACACACTCATCGTGGTGGCCGTGTTTGCAGAGGAGCAGCATCTGCACTGGTACTACCTCCTGGGCTGGGGTGAGTCATTTGTTCCATTTCCTGTTTTTTTGCTTCGTGTACAGTATATTGTATTCTATAACGTGTGAGCTAAAAACTCATTTTCTCAGTGGACTCCGTCACAGCTTGAAAAATCCTAGAGAATGACAACGCCGGGCACAATGTAGCAATTTACTTGTGACCAAAATATTATGAGGTTATATTAATATCTTTCTTCACTTCTAGTTTTCCTGTTCAGATATTGCTCTCCCTCAAACATCTGCACTCAGTTTTATCGTCTTTATACGCGAGGAGCTTGGCTCCGCTTTTCTTAAAAAGCCTGAACTCAAATGCTTGCACACATTTCCGTCCGTGCACCGGGGTTGCTTCTGCTCACATGCTCTCGGACTTCCAGGTTTCCTCGTGCATCTTTAAGTATGAGCTGATAACCTTATGGTTCGGTGGGGGATTTCACAAAGGAGACCCTGTATGCCATTCGCCTGCTCTTTGTTCCCACATTCCTTACTTACATCTACTGTCCTTTCTAGTTGTATATATGGCATTGACCAATGGCATTTTCCTTTCCCCCATGTGAGTACATGTGCTTTAATTCTGCGAAAATCCCTTAGAACCAGATATTCTCTCTTTATCAAGGTCCATCCGCTCCTGTCATAATTTTGAAATATGTGCCTCCCCTTTATACGGTCATGATTTGATATACTTGCATGCACCATATGTTTTGGAAGAACTCACTATAGTAGCCTTTTGTCGAATGCATCCAAGACAACTCTCAACACGCTAAATTAAACTTTCCCTTTAGATGTCCAAGAGCGCTAATGACAAATAAAAAGAAAACTGACAACATGCAGAAGAAGTTAAGAGGATCGAATCTTGGGCTTGCTGTTTTAGGCATTTGTGCTTTAGCCTGGTTATTAGATTATTATATTTAAAAGGAAAAAAAACTAAGCAGAGGTAGTGACTGGGAAGCAGAAGTCTCACAAATTCATGCAGGGAGGTGAATAAGGCTGGATCACAGGAAATCTGTGCAAGCAGCAGGATATCATAGATGTGAGCAAGCGCAGTGCACATATGCTCATGAGCTGGGTGTGTTTGATCAGAGGGCAGAGTTTGCTTTATAATATCTGAACGTGAAAGCAAGAAATGATGGTTTTGAATAAAGGTAGTAATATACCCCCATACCTGATGCTTGTTTGTATTTCACTGTGGACATGCTGACAGCTTTATTGGCCCTCCTGTCGCTTAGTGCTGCTCCAGTCATGTTTTCCCACATTGTGCAAAACAGGAACAATGTGAACAGTCTGTCACAAAGAAAGCAAAAAGAAGGCAATGCAACTAAATGGATGGTCATCATTAAAAGTCTTAGGATGACCTTGAGGAGAGTCTTTGCCGTGTGTGTGTGTGTGTGTGCGAGCGTGTGGATGGAGGGATGCCAGTTGGTCAGTCTGTGGCCAACACAAGTGCAGCGCCTCATTGAAAATGGACTCTACATGGATTTTTGTGTTTATATCCAGGAGGAAAGTAAAAATCTGTGCCCAGCCTCTAGTGGGTGTTTATAGACAGCATGTCAAATTCGAGAGAATTGTAACAGAAAATCAACCATGTGGTAGGGTTGTTGTCAGGGGTGCAACAATAAAGTTATTATAGGAGAGCTTGCAGAAATAAGGATGTCTACCTTTCCAAGAAAGCATACAGTCTCATTAGACCGGCAAACAACGCTAACCATGCTTTCACAGTCGCATTAATGACAAATGAATTTCACAAAATTCACTCAAGACCTCATATGGCTCCCATCTTCTCCTCTCCAAGGTTTTCCTCTAGTGCCTGTATCCATCCACGCCGTGGCAAGGAAAAAGTATTTTGACGACAAGTGAGTAATGTTCCAGAAACTTCAGCAAATAAACAGAAGATGTTTACATTTGTGCTCGGCTGTGTGCGGTAGAGCGAGAGCGTGCAGACACGCGCGTTTCCGAATGTGTGTGTGCGCGCGCGTGCACATGTGTATTTTGGGAAGCATACAGCACTGACTGATATGTTTTTCCTTCTGTAGCTGTTGGATGAGTGTGGAGACCCATCTGCTCTATGCGATCCACGGCCCGATAGTGGCAGCACTTCTTGTAAGTCTGCTAATCCGCTGTGTCTGCACAGAAAAACATGACAAATATCATTTTTATTATTTGTTTTTTAAATTTTCATATTAGTGTTGGTTCTTAAAACATTGCTTCTGTTTTATTTCTCATTTATTTTTTTCCTTTAGGTCAACCTCTTCTTCCTGCTAAATATTATTAGAGTGTTGGTTACCAAGTTACGAGATACGCACCGGGCAGAGTCCAACATGTACATGAAGGCAGTGAGAGCCACCCTGATCCTGGTTCCTCTGCTGGGAATACAGTTTGTCATCATTCCCTGGAGGCCAGAGAACCGGCTGGCTGGTGAGGTCTATGAGTACATCATGCACATACTCATGCACTACCAGGTAGGCACCGAGCTGCGGCAAAGACTTTAATCAAAACTCTCATTAAATAGCCAGGTAGGAGCTCAGTTCATAGTGATTCAACAATGACTTGAAAAAGCAGGCTGGTGCAGCTTCACGGCCCCTGTGGATTCACGCGTTTTGCACCTCCGGCTTAAATCACAATAACCTAGAAAAAAGTAATTACATCACTGTAATAAATATACTTAGTAACAGCTTTACTTTAGACTGAAAACTTAGCGCAAGTGCAAAACTGAGCCAGGGTACAACCCACATTTGTCGGTACCCTCGGGCCGTCCAGGCTCAGGATGTTCATTTTTAAATTTGCATAACTGAACTTTTACACCCTTAAAAACACAGTTTTAAGCCATGTGGTTGTTGTTATGTATTGATGTGACTCCCTTAAAAAAAACAAAAAAACATTTAGGTGCAACCTTACCGTTATTTTACTTTTAGTTAGATTCTGTTGTTCCCCAAATACTGTTTTGTTTTCTTTCTTTAAAAAAGTTGCATTCCTGTCTCACTGCTAGAAAGCCATATCCTGTACTTAAATAATGCTGGTTTGACAGATGGCTGCACTATCTGAGTCTAGTTCTGCTGGATGTTTCTTTCTGTTATTATTGTTGTGATTTGGAGATACAAACAATAAATTATTCTCTGCTTCTTTTTTTCATCTTTGTTTCAGGGTTTGCTGGTGTCAACCATATTCTGCTTTTTCAATGGAGAGGTAAGGGCAGGCATTTATTTACATGTTAGCAGTTTAGCCAGTGTGAGGAGATTAGCACCACTCACATGCCTGTGCAATACATATGCAGGTAGTGGCAAAAATATAGTTCTGCGTTACTTGTTATATGTTTATTCCCAGCTGCATATTTCTATTTTTGGATTTACAGTCTGAGCTTTTGGTTCGCATGCACGCACTCACCTAATTATTGGAAATTTTACCTGTGCTTGATATGAGCATCCAACATTGCAACACAAAATAGGGAAAACATAATAGGTCCACTTAAATTAGTAAGTAATTAATTGGCTTTAGAGGAAACAAAGCTAACATGTCCGATTGTGAGTATCATATTTTTATTTAAGAGCGGTATCAATCATAGCAGTTAACTTCTGGCAAGAAAGTGAATAATCCCCCAAATATCTGAGAGTTCCTTTAAAAATATTGCACCCTTGTGCCATGTTTGACATCATAATGCCGTAGTTTTGATAGAGCAATCGGCCTTTTGGAAAGGTCAACCGGCATATGTTACTCTGGGAGCTGTTCAGCGATTGTGCAATAAAACCTCTCATCCCTTGTGACATTATGCATGAGACATCAGACCGCATCAGGTAAAACATTTTCAGAATTTGTTTTCAGGTCAGATCTCGTCCTTCCTCCATTTGTACCTGACAACATATCAAGAAGTGACCCATGAATACCAAACACGGTCTCAGAGTTTTGGTTTTGGCCTTGGATGCTTGGGTAAAATAGTTGTAGCTTCACAGAGATGCTACATCTCTCCAAATTCCAACTGTAGCAGGTTATAAAACATTCCTCCGCTTTTTCCTCTTCTGAGACCAGTCTGGTGCTACAACAGTAAAAGCAGAAGGGTCACGTCAGGTGAATAGTAAGACATACTTTATAAATGACTGTGTGGTTTCCAAGCTCCGCTGAATATTGACTCTCCTTTCAAGTTCTCCTGTCAGCCTTTCTAAGTCTGTCTGCAGCTGTCTGACTGCAGCGTCCCTGATTCAAATGCTCCACCAAACCGATGAGCTAGATTTCCATTAAACACAGATTTCAGGTTAATAATGTTGTGAAAACCTCACAGCGCTCCAGACACAATGTGTGAAAAATGCTTTCTGGCTCAAAGTCTCCACAAATGCTACATGCTACATCTATTTGTCTGTCTGTAATATTTCTGAAGTTTTCTTAAGGAAAATTTATGCTGTAAATTGTGTTTCCCAAAGAAATACTGATGTTTTTTATGAGGTGTCTCGTTAAACAGAAGAAAACATAAATTACGGAAGACCTTGGAGCCAAGTGAAAATAAAAAAAAATTGTTTGAATCAATTTTTTAAGTTTGATCTAAAAGTATTTAGTCTCCTGTGTTCACGACTTCAGAACAGTACATTCCTGTGCGAAACTAAAACTTGATGAGCTGAGTTTGCTCCATTACATGATGGCCATTTGCAGCTGAAGTTGTTATAAATTCTGTAAATATGATTCCATAGAATTTTTAATGATTGAAAAAAATGCGTCCTTACTTAGAAAAACATCAGGATTCAGGTTATAATAGATCATGTTTGCTATTTATATTTGGAAGCTGTTGCTGTCGGCGTAGCAAGGAGTTCTCAATGCAAAAAAAATATGTATTAATTTAAAAAAAAAAAGCATCACAGGGACAGCTGCATTATTAGGAATGGCTAAAAAGGCAATTTGGTACATTCTGAGAAAGAACAAAAATATGTGATAGTGAGGTCAGGGACATAAAAAAACCCAAACAGGCCTGGACATCTCCTGAAGTCAGTGGTGGATGATCGCAGGATCCTTTCCATGGTAAAGAAAAAAACCTCCTTGCGAACCTGTAGCCAAATGAAGAACACTTTCCAGGAGACAGGCACCTGTCCAAGCGTAGAAAAGCCCAATTAGACGTTGCCAAAACACTTCTAGAAAACAGAACAGTTTAAAAAAAGAATTATTTGGACAGATAAGAATAACACTAACCTCTTCCAGAAGGATGGGTGGAAAAAAGCATGGAGAATGCTTGGAACTGTGAAGGATCCAAAGCATGTACCATCACCTGTAAAACAAGGTGAAGGAAATGCGATGGTATCAGCTTGTATGCTTTTCACTGCACATATTTTGATTTGTCACTGTAGGAAAAAATGGCTGCATTCCACTCAAGGGATGTCCTGCTTTTCTGTATGCTTTTGCATTCTTAAGGCTTACTGCGGCACCTAATGGACACGAGTCATCACTATGCATTCTCTACTGGGACAAATCCAACATGTACTGTGAACAAGCTCACCGAGTCACCAGTGTTTTTATTATTTGTGATTTGACAGCAGACAGAAGCAAAATTTGGGAACTTAAAGTTTTAATTTCTGCTCTGATTAAACCAAATTCAGCAAAGCTGATTGGTTTATGCTTCAGTAGAAACACAGTGCAAGTGGACAATGAGCCAAAATATAGAGTGAAAGCAACTTGGAAGTTTTGAAGGTCGGAAAGTGGAATAATCTTTTTGCGGAGTGGCTGCAGTACATGCTTCCACAATAATCAATGAAGCTGGCTGCACCAGGCATGGAGCAGTGCATACATGCCAGGGAACTCGCCTCTGCAAACATAAAAATAGACCAGGCTTGATTTTTTTTTTCTCTGGGTGTCAAGACTGAGGACAACTGGCATAAAGGAAATGACTCCAGGTTCAGAATTTATTTTGACAATACCAGCTAACATCTGCTTACTAACTTTATCTCTTACATGGTCGGCAGTAGTCTGTAAAAGATCATTTTTATCTATTACACAAACCAGGTAAAAATCTTAAATGGCCACGGCATTGTGCTGGGTCCAAACACTGGAAACTCGAAAACAAAAGCTCATCGTGTTGTTTTTGTCACTCACACAGTCCTACACCAACTGTACGCATTCCACTGTGCCCACTGTGCACGCTAAGTGTTAGAGCACTTAGCATGAGGTGTTTGGCAAAGAGGACCGAGCAACCCACTGTAAAGCTCTGTTTTATGCATTCAGCTTGATAAATATGCCACTTATTAACACACACAATGAGCAGACAGAAAGCAGTCACCTTATAAGATGCAAACAATTTGTCGAACACGCACGTGATGTGTGGAGTATATGTGTAAAGGAAGAACACACAAACTGTCACAAGGGAAAGTGAAGGTTTGTTGGCTTCACCAGCATAATGGCCAATTCATGCTCTCTTAATCAGGACACAGGTTTCCTGGGCTGAGTTCAATTCTTTTTTTGATTTCAAGGCCAAACTACAAAGACCTGCCTTGTTTGTTCAATAGCCCCATTGTGAGGTTAGGTCAGTGAGACAAACAGCTTTCAAACTGTATTTGTGACACCAAGCACAACGTCCAGCGTGGAAGCTGTAAGACTCAGATGCTCATTTGTCTCAGAATGACAATTAGTGGCATAATTTATATCATTAGGTCATTCTGTGATAATGTACCCACAGTAATTACAGTGGTATTAAGAGGTTACTGAATAAATGATTACCATTGCACTGCTGGTCCCTCGTAGTTCTCGTTTCTGCTTTGGGAAAGGTGGTCACTTACGTAGTGCAGAATTTATAACAATATCTACCATCCAGTGTGTACGTATATCACAACTTAGCATGCATGTGTGTGTGACTGAAAGCTGAAGCACGCAAAGAAAATCAGCACACAGAGAGGAAGAGTACGAAGTGACAGGACTTTGATCCAGGGGAACATGGTTCAACTCCAGAGTCTGACCAGCTGAAAAGTTTCAAATATTTGGTACTGCTATTGGGAATCTATAAAAAGTTGAAGAAACTCACAGGAAGACTCTATTGACAAAAACAAAAACATGCTTGTTCCATATTTCCTAGATATTTCTATGGCCTCAGATCTTCTGCAGCATATCAGTTGTATTTTTCATGTACACACACAGGATTCTTAAGTGATCTCGCTGTGTTTGTATCGTCAAATTACACAGTCCTGACAGCCAACATCACTGCTGAATTTTGGACTGGGGAGATTGATTATGTTTCTGCATATAACACCATGACTAATGATCACATTAAGGGCTAAATAGAAGGATTATGAAGGGTTACTTGCTATAAGTCGTGAGGGTAGTAATGGATTTCGTGATGACACAAATGGATTTGGTTCAGAGTTAATTAATATGTTTAATTTGTCAAAGGGTTGCAGCAAGATTACAATGGTTGTCAACATGCCCATTGAGTTCCCCTCTGACGCTGAAAATGTGCAGGAAGATTTGTTGCTTAAATAATCACTGGAGTCAGATTCTAATCACTTCATTTGTGCACAGCCTTGAGAGAAAGAAGCTGTGCCGTAAAGAAAACATTTATGCACCTTTTGGGATAATCATGTCTGTGGAAAGATGCCTTTTAACAGCAGTTGTAGGTGAAGTGTACGGGAGAATCAATTTATGACATGGTTATAGGTTACATACACTCACTGGCCACTTTATTAGGTATATCTGTTCACTTGCTCGTTAATGCATATGTCTAATCAGCCAATCACACAGCAGCAGCTCAGTGCATCTAGGCATGTCGACCTGATGAAGATCAAATCCAGCATCCGATCGGTGAGAAAGGTGATTTTAAGTGACTTTGAACGTAGTGTGATTGTTGGTACCAGATGGGCTGGTCTGAGTACTTCAACAACTGCTGATGTGCTGGGATTTTCCCACACAGCCATCTCTTGGGTTTACAGAGAATGGTCCGAAAAGAAAAATTATCCAATGGGAAGCGCTTCACTGGGAGAAAATGCCTCGATGATGTCAGAGATCAGAAGGGAATGGCCAAACTGCTTTGAGCCGATAGGAAGTTGACAGTAACTCAAATAGCCTCTCATTACAACCAAGGTATGCAGAAAAGCATCTCTGAAGGCACAACATTTTGAACCTTGAAGCAGATGGGCTACAGCAGAGGAAGAGCACAGTAGGTGCAATTGAAGAATGAAGGAAAAACGTTGGCTGGTCGGACGAGTCTCGATTTCTGCTGCAACATTTGGGTGGTAGGGTCAGAAGGGCATGGAGCCATCCTGCCTTGTATCAACAGTTTAGACTGATGGTGGTGGAATGTGTGGGGAATATTTTCTTGGCTGACTTTGGACTCATTAATACCAACCGTATATCGGCCAAACTCCACAGCCTACCTGAGTATTGTTGCTGGCCATGCCCATCCCTTTGTGACCGGAGTGTACCCATTTACTGATGGCTGTTTCCAGCAGGATAACACACCATGTCACCTCAAATCATCTCAAACTGGTTTCTTGAACATGACAATGAGTTCGCTGTACTCATATACCTAATAAAGTGGCCAGTGAGTGTATTTATCTCCTTTTTAAATGAGATGATCTGGCCACATGCACAACCTGGCCGTATTTCCTCCCCCCCCAAAAAAATGACTTTGCTGTTTACATTTCATAGCTGCCATCTGCTAATGTGATTGGAATTTGAGTGGTCCACATATGCTGCAGTAATAACACACATCAGTTAAGATCATTGTCAGCTGGATCAGTGTTGTCACAAAAGCGTCTCCGACTCAAAACACAAAACCAGAGTTTGCAGTGACCGAGGTCAAATAATTAAATCAGATGTAACAGTATTAGATATCTACACACATCTGTGTGAGACGCTAAACCACCTTTTTTATGTGCTTGTGTGACATGCAGGTGCAGGCAGCTGTGAAGAGGCAGTGGATGCAGTATAAAACCCAGTGGGGTCAGAGACGAAAGGACCACTGCTCGATGCGCTCCACGTCCTACACAGCCACCTCCATCACCGAGGTACCCGCCTTTATGTACCATCACGACTGTAACACTGAACACTTGAACGGGCGCCACACAGAAGACTCTGAACTGGTGGCGCTAAAATCAGGAGACACGTACGCTTGAACCACGCCGAGTATAAAATGTGTAGCAGCGGAAACAGCCGAGGACGAGCGACAAATCAACGGAAATGTACAGTAAAAAAGAAGAAAATGAATTCAGTTCACCTGCCATATCTCAGCGATTAAATCTCCGAGGCTAACGCTGGTTTGCTCAGCCCACGAGGATAATACAGGCCTGAAAACAAAGAGCTCATTGAGATGGATTAGCTACAAACGACACTTTACTTTACGTTGCTGTCGCAGCTGCTTTTTTTGAGAACTCTGATGTCGAGAACTTGCGACGTAAGGAGAGCTGCTTTTGACATGTGTCAGCTTCCTAAAGCTGCTAAACTGCGTGTGCTCGCAGAGATGGAGGCTTGCACTGGTGTGGAAACTAAAAAAAACTGTGACTGTGATGGCAGCGAGGGTAGCAATGTTTTTCTTTTTCTTTTTCTGATGGTGCTGAATGTGACAGTGACGATGGTATCGGTTATGACTTGACACGATGTAGAGATGAGTAAAGACTGCGATGGCGTGATGATGACTATCAAAGCAAAGTAGAAGAACCAATCATTCCTAACCTCACCTATACCAAAGGGTACTGTTTGGTGGTCACAAGCATGAGGGCGTACTATGTCCGGCTAAGCGCAGATGTGGTGCCATAAAGCAAAAGACACGCACGCAAACACACACGCAAACATCAACAAACCTCACAGACCTGATCAAATGTGCCATGAAAGAGGTCAACTTTCAAAAGACCCTCTGTGCTCTAAGCTCTGGAATTGTGTACATAATGTATGTTCACCATGTTTAATTTGAAAAAAAAAAGTGTTTAAATGTTTTAAAAAGACTTTTTTTTTTCTTTTTTACTTTCTATCAATGTTTTATTCTTGCCGGTCCCTTAGTACGTGCTCAGTAAATGTCCTGTGATGCTGCATTCCTGACTGCTTTGTTGTCATGCAGTTGCTGTGTTTGTGCCGACGCTGAAGCTCACAGGGCTGTGAAGCAAAAAAGTGCACAAACAAAATACTTCAGAAAAATAAAAACGTTCTCTTGAAGCCGAAGAGCCGCAGGAGTTGATCCACTGTGTTACGAGTTATGACTCAGTCAGTTCTGCCAATGATTCTAATTTATTCTCAACCGCCCTTTGTTAGCTCACGACGTCTCTAATCTGTCTCCTGCTTTAATCTATGAAAAGAGAAAGGCGCACTTAACTGTATGCATACACTAAACTTATGTGAAAATGCATTTAAGGCATCAATCTTTATCACGATCTTGCACAAACCTGATATTTAAACTCATCCATTAGTGCTCCTGAACACACGCTCGCATTACTCTTCTGCCTTTTAATTATTAGGCTACTTTAAGAGATTAGTTGAAACCTGAGTAAATGGTGTGTCTTGCATTAATCTGTGTAAGGTCCTTCATATCTGCTAATTTTCTAAAGTGTATGTCCAATAAGAGACATTTCAGTTCCTCCAGAGCAAAACATTTATATTTCTCGAGCATGTAGCCAATGGCCATTAAATCTTCTGCCTGCTCGCGCTACTGTGATTTGTTTTTGACCCCTTAAATGGAAAAGAGCTCCATGTTGAAATGAATTCTTGGAATAAGGCAAGTGGAACATCTTCTATAATAAGGCTGGAAATACTCTCTATTTTTTTAGAAAGCAGAAACACAACAAAGCGACAGTTCCTCCTTGTTGACGCTCATGCTGACTTTTTCCCCTAATGAAGATGCACATCTTTTAAAATGGAAACACATTTACAAACAGGTTTTTAAAATAAAGGCAGAGGACTTGGGCACAGGGTACTGTACCTTTCAGAAGATATTACTCAAACAGATCGAGGTTTCTCACGTGATGTCATGTCCACATTGCTCAAGTGTCGTCTGCCATACTGGATGCGATACAACCGCCGGTTGTGCCACAAAAAATGTGTATTCCCCAGCTGATTGGCAAGTGATTGGCTTTCACTTGGTGAAATCGGTGCTGCACCGGAAACCTCCTAATGATTGCTTTGGTGGCTGTCACATTGTCGTGGTTGCTTGTAGTTTGCGTGGAAGACACCGTCTTTTCTGAGAACGCTCGCCAACTACTAGCCGGTAGGAGGAGTGTAGTAAACCTTGACAAAGTGCGACGCAGAAAACGAAAACAGAGAACACTGGCCTTCAGGATAAATGCTAGTGCTGCGGCCAACAAGTTTCAAAAGGCATAACTTCAAGTCAGTGTGCTCCACGCAGCTACAGGTGACCAAAGCAATTACAGCTAACTCAACTAACCAGTCAGCGAATACACATTTTAGCAACCGATGGTTGCCAGGGGGTCATTGACCGGTCTCCAGGCCTGTGTGACTGGGACCTTATTCACTCGAGCCTATATTGTCACCATGATTGTTACATATCAAAAGTGGCGGAGAAGTCAAAGTCACAATACATGGTGCCTTTGGTCATTTTATATTAATAAATACATTAGAGATTTGTTCAAATTGTGAAAAAATGAATCATTACTGATTATTCTGAACTAATTAAAATCACCTCTAAGATGTTTGAAAAGCTAAATTGGCTACATGAGATAAAACTTTTACTTTCAGGCTACACTTTGTGCGAACTTGGTGCAACTGCATTATTATCTGTCAGATGTGTGCTCAGTTTTTGTCATTGTCAACTGGAACAGCTGCTGGACAGCAGTGTGTCAGAAATAAATGAGATATCAGGAGGTTAGAATAAGAAACAGCTCAAAATATACAGTTCCCATGGACGTAGTGACACGACTCTCCCAACAGATTTACACATGTATCCATACAAAATAAGTTTATCTTGTAATTGTAATAATTGTAATAATCGGCTTATTAATATGTATTAATCTGTAAACATTTGCTTCCTGTAATAGAAAGGAAACCATACAAATACAGACCATATAGACATGACATATTTTCATAGCTACATAGGAGAATTATCTGAGCAGATCTGAACACGCACCCATGCAAGCGACTCACACTGAGTCCGTCATAAATCAGGTCACAAAATTAAATCACTTTGATAAAATTACTCAAGTCAGGGATGCCACTCTTTACTAGTTGTAATGGTGCAGCTTTGCTACATAAAACACACGCCACACATGCATTCAGTCCTTTTTCACAGCTTCACCCGGCGCTCTTCTTATAGCTCCCCCCCACCCCCACCCCCCCCACCTTTGCATAAAACAGACATATGGATACGTTTCATATTTCAGTGACTTTTATGGTGCCAGCTACGAGTGAGGAACTAGGAAGGACCAGAGAGAGACAATCACGATGGCAGAGTAGGTTTTACTGATTCAAATGTTTTAGTATGAGAGAAAAATTATTTATTTTAGTATGAAAAACATCTTCCTCCTCATTTTTATTATGATGCTGTTTCCTGGATCTTGTGCACACTGTAAGGCATATTATTAGTCTTGTGGATTCTAGATTCTATATATTTTGTATGTTTGTTCATGGCCATGTAAATACAAGCAGACACTGTGTACATACAATAGATTTTTGCACTGTGAAATTCTATGATGACTATTTTTGTTAACCCCCCCCTCATTTCTTTTTTTTTTTTTTTGCTTGTGTTTGTCTCTTTCTCCTTCTCAGCTTGGACTAGCATCATCTCAAAGCTGATAAAAATGCATTTTGTAAAAGCCAAAATGACTGCTGTTATTTTTTTTTTTTAAATCTTCCACCCATTTAGCACAACAATAGATAACACATCATGCGGTGTCGCTCTTTATTTCTCGAGCGATCAGAAAAACAACAAGCTGCGGCGCGTTTGCAAAAGGTAAAAAGATGAAAGCTAAAAATCGGAAAGTGGACAATTTTCCGAGTTTGATGATTTAATGATTAAAAAGCATGCTTTGTTTGTAAATAATTCAGCGAGATTATAGAGTCTAAAACCTCTCGCGCACACTAACACAAACTTTGTTTTCCAGCAATCCTGCAACACTCTGCGGTGATTTCGCAGCATCTTGCTCGCCAACACTTTCTCCTGTGAACATTTCGGGGTTGAGAGAATTTGTTTAATGAGTGTGCAGGGAAAACAAGGGAAGTCTAACTCCATGTGATGTCTCGCCTTGTGATTCCTCGCGGCAGTGCTGGCAGCGCTTTACAGTCCTGTTTTATTTTAAAGGTTTCGCTTGAATTGCATACGAGCATCCGATGCGTGCGTGACGGGAAAAAGAATCCACTGGTTCCTCTGCGAGATGACACTAACACTAACACTCCACAACATATTAAAGCAATTATGATATGTTGCACACAATAATGAAGGCTTCAAGAGTCAGCAGCTCTGTGATACTTGATACATTGTATCTAGAATACATCTAATCATCCGTTTTTTTACAACAGCTAGCTGAAGAGAGTCTACAAGAAGCTGGAAGTGAATGAGAGGACATTTGAAATGCTGACTGCTAAACAACGAGCTTCTGTTTGCTTTCAGTGCACTAGGACAGAGAAAAGGCTTTTCAAAATACAGCGAAAACATGGCCCACACAGTTAGTTCCAGAGGCGCTGACATTTTTACCAAGTAATAATCCTAGCCCTTGAGGCTAACATTAGCTGGCATGCTACTTTTATCAGTCTTGGGGAGGCTTGTCAGATCTATTAATGGCTCCATAATTATATTTGGCAGCTCATCTTAAATTATTATTATTACTTTAAAAAAAAAAAAGGTTTTCATCTAAATTACTAGTAGAGAGTCCCCTTATTTTACGCTTATATTGAAACCTGCTACCCAGCTAATCCCATTTCATGTTTCCCCATCAGGCTGCTGGGATGGATCACTGATGTGGTGTCCCTCATTAGCATTCAGCTTCCTCTAGACTGAGTCTCTCATCCTGTGGTCAGACTTCAACTCTATAGAGTTATGCTTGATTTAGACTTCTGTGGTGGATCTATGTAGAACCTACGACACAGCCTATGCAAGTGGCCGACGCCTCTCCCAGCATTCATATTTGTGCGGGCTGCGTGCAGTTACATTTCTAGGTTATGGTGTAGGATTTCAGAAGTACACGCAGTTACTACGTCCCTATGGCATAGATTGAAGTATAAGTGTAAGTATAATTACACGTTTAGGCCTTGATTGTGCTTTCCACATCCTCAAGTCCACTCAAGTCCACTCGGGTCTGAGTGATGGAAATTTCATCATCAGATGGTGAGCGTGAGGATCTCTGTGGATGTCTGCGTACTCGCCTGCTTTTTGTGACTGCGGTGACTCTTCAATGGAGAATTTCTATTACAATTCACATACTGCACATGCATGCCAGGTGGTGGATTTGGTGGACTGCTCTGTCACAGTGTCTCTAGCTGTCTGCAGAATTAAGGCTTTAGACTGCAGCTGGTAACAGTACTCCTTCTCCTTCTCTGGAGATCCTCTGTGAACTGGAAGGCCACTCTAAGCTGCAGCAGGTGAAGCGCTTGTTCCTGTGCTGCTATGCTGAGCTCACAGAGGCTGCAGAGCAGAATAGGGGCTACCTTCACCAGCTGCAATCCAAGACCATGAAGCTGGGAGTCCATTTGCGGGACAAGATACAAACTGGACATGCAGCCAAATTAGTTTAGCTGATATTCACTGTTGCAAAGAAATTAGCAATTACAACATCTGCAGAGTAACCCACCTATAACCTGTTGTTAAATAATAACAGTCTGCAAAGTCTGAAACTGTATGCACACTGTATTGACTGTGAAGACACGATAAGCTTTAAGTCTCCGGACTTCTCTAAAACCCCTTGTTAGAACCATGCAATGGAAAAATGCAAACAAACTGCTTTGAGGAGCTTTCCTCTGGAGAAAAGGCTGACCTGGAACCTTTCAGAAAAATGTCAGCAGCTGGTTATTTCAGACCTTTCATTCCCTGACAGCGACAATCTCACAGTACGCTGGACAAATCCCAAAATATGTGGTGTGTGCCCATAAATCATAAGTAAAAGTGATCACGCGGACCCTTTTTCTCAGCTGTGTTAAAAGATGAAATGACACATCTAAATCTTCAGCGGCGCTTTGGAAAATCCTTCAGATATACTTCAAGGTCACCTACAACGGTTATGTAGCTATAACTGCTGAGATCACTGCTGTCAAGGGTTTTTACTTTTCTTCCCTTCCCACACGCTGTGCCCATTAATGTCCAGCCATTCCAGCTCAAGTGTACTGACTGTGCACTGAACCACTCTTTCACCCAGGGTTGGGGTATTTTCAGCTTTCACGGCCAGAAATTCAGCTGAGCAACACAACGGCAGGCATGAGGATACTGAGGATAGTTGCCTTTTTACTCTGATTCAGTTGGGTTGCACACAAAGACGTGGAGAGCCATTTCATTCATCTAGCTGTTAAAGCTCACATTTCTGTTTCTGGTGTGATACTGCACTCAGCACTGCAGCACCACCAACCCTCCAACCAAGCTCATGGTTACTAAACACGAGGAAACTTGCCCGGAGAACTTAGAGGCCAAAGATGTAGCCACAGATTCCTGTGGTTGACCTGCTGGTCATGCACAGGAATGCTCATAAAAACTAAATGATAGGTAACTTATGTACCCAAATTGTGCAAAAATGCCTGATGTAGCAACAATGATACAAAACAAAACACATCCATCCTCTTATCCTTTTTAGGGTCGTGGGGGGTGGGGGGGGGGGGGCTAGCCCAGCCATCAAAGGGTGAGAGGCAGGGTGCACCCGGCAATTATTTCATGGTTCAGGCTTTACAGGGTTGAGGACGTGACTTTCAGATACGGTCCATCTACTGTAGATAGGTTTTTAGGCCTGACACTTCTTTCATCCTCCACTTATCCAGGTTTCTAAATTTTTTAAGGACACATGGCGCACCATGCTGAGATGTGACAGTTTGTTGGCTCATAGCTCTTTGAAAATCACCTTGTTGGAGCAGAAATTCCTGTCAAACTGTCTTTTTTTTTTTGTAGATTCAGCTAAAGAAATGGGAACGAATGGTGTGTTTTTGTAACAGGCTGCAAGTAAAAAAGTCTCTAAAGATAGAATTTAAAGTGCCTCTTTGCTAAGTTGCCTGTTATGTGTAGAAACAACACAGATTCATCCTTTCAGTTAGTTGCTGTTTTCATGCTTTAATAGGTCAGTGTTACGTGGTGTAACAACCAAAAATAAAAAATAAAAAATTACAAGAAAGTCTGGCTTCTTGGAAGCAAAACCTCAAGAAATGAGGGATGGCTCAGGACTTTTGCACAGTACTGTATATGCATACTTGTGGGACAGAAAATCTCATGAAGATATGAGCATTTATCCCCATATATCTGCAGTTTATTGCTGAATGTGTGATTGTATTCATACAGCAAGCCATCTGTGAATGCATGCACAGTACCTGTGTGTGCGTGAGTATGTGAATCAGAGTATTTTGGGCATATTGTGAATGGAAAGGAACCCCGACCATATTCAGCGCTCTTTCCCCAAAGAAAATAAATCAAACCATCAAATGTATCTCCCACATTAATAGTAATACACAGCATCGTCTCCATTTGATCACGGCAGACAGTACATTGTGATGCTGTAAAATGTAGCGCATGCATCTAGGTATTCTAAAATCTAAAATCCAGCACTTGCTGAATCTTCAGGATAATTTCGCAGTAGAAATTTGCTTTTACACTCATCATGACTGGCATATAATGCCCAGCCTTGGCTGGCTAATTTCAGAGCCCATCGTATCGCTTACAGCGCTGCTGCACACTTTAAAGGCCAAGCCAATTTTATTCCAAGAGCCCAGAACAATCAAGATACTGTTGGACTTTTATATATCCACTTGATGGTGTTTGCCTCTTCAGGAAGTGAGCATTCCCCAGATGTCTGTGCAGAGAGGGGGACGAGATTACCTAATTAAATAACTCCTCCTTTATGATTACAATGTAACACTTTAAAATTGTAATCTTAAATGAGCTTTGGATCTTCAGTTCCTTTGTCGTGTTACTGGAAGACAGTGCATGCTGTGCGACGATCAGTGGTGGACAAAGTACTCAACTCTAGTACTTACGTAAAAGTACTGATACTCGTGGTCAAATTTTACT
>JAVDPK010001873.1:303553-327888 GCA_034780415.1 Cichlasoma orientale
GTAAAGTAAAAATACTCAAAAATTGTACTTAAGTACAGTACTCAAGTAAATTTACTCCGTTACTGTCCACCACTGGCGACGATATCTAGGCCCTCTTGATTAAACCCTCTAATATTAAGAACATAAGTAAAGAAAGTAATGCCCTGCAGCAAATCACTGATCCACTTGTGTAACATTTACTGCCACATCTTTCATAGTATCTTATTTGCTGTGGAATGAGAAACTTCAGGCATCGTGGTGGCTGCAGTTTGTAGAGCTGCAGAAATGAGGAGGGCTGCACAGCTTTTGCAAAAAGTATATTTTTCTAACCTTCGAGGGAGCAGAACGGCAATGAAGGAATCAAAGCTGCTGCATGCATGACCTTCCTAAACAACTGAGTCATCCTGTCTCAAAAGGAACCCCGAAGAGAGCCAACAAATATCTGTTCAGTCACAAAAGCCACAAGCCAGTGTTTGAAGTTGATATCACCCCCTGAGTGCATCAAACAGCATTAAAAACAAGACTTCTGTTTGCATCATGTTTGTCCTAAAAGCACGGTGGAGTCTGTCAGTCTGCCCACGGCTTACAATATGTCTTACAAGATAACCGTCTCCGTTATGCCTTTCTAATAGCACTTGTTCCCTCATTATGCGCTAATGAGATTTGTGAGGCAAGTTATTAATTATCAGGGCACTCGATAGAGTACATGCTGTGGCGCTGGAGAGGTTTTCCACCAAACAACAATTTATTTCCGCTGCTGTGTTTTTGTTCCCTGCGCTGGTTCAGTCCTACTTTAGAAGAAGCGACGGCAAAAACACGGCGACCCGGTGCGCGGTCAAAAAATTACCCGGACAAAAACAACATTCTCCACATCCCAGGGAGGCGGAACAACTCTTTACCCCTTTTACTTTTGTAGCGACCACAGCCTTAAACAAATGAATTTATTCTTTGCTGACATTGCTCAGAGTCAGAGAGTTTCTCTCTCCAAATGCTGGAGGTGCCAATGATGTGGAATGCCTGTTCAGTACAAACTTCAGCGTACATGTCAGGGGGAGCCCATGAGGAGAGCTTTTCAAGGATTGTGAACATGTTGACGCAGAGTCAAACTGAAGGACATTGTTAACTTTAATCACACCTCCTGCTAAGCACTTTCAAAAAGGTCATTTGCCTCTCAGACCAGGTTGTCATCTAAATTCTGTCACTATATGGCTGACTGAAGCTACTTTATGCAACAGGGTGCAACAATTAGGCTGAAGCTGTACAGAGGAGTACAGCAAAAAAAAAAGAATCACAAGCCTGTTGTCTACTACATCCGTGTAGTACAACCGTGAGCCACAAATTTCAACATCTACTGTGCAGAAATACGGATGTACACCAGTGTTGTAATTCTTTGATACAAAATCCTTATGAATATGCAGCCAAAGATCCAAAGTACTTAAAGTTAAGGGACCACAGGGCCTTGTTAAATGCAGGGTTAGCAGCCAAAGTTCCTCTTTCATGCACAGGCACTGCTTCGGATTTTCCACGGTACTCAGAGCATTTTATGAGTGGTCTCAGCACAGCAGGGGCAGCGCTAACTTATTCCTGTTTTGCTATTCCTGCAGTGTGAATTTAGGGAAGGTTTGAGAAGATACAGAGGTGTTTTGAAACAAGCAAACGATGACTGATGTGCTCATAAATGTAAACACTGTGTTCACGCTGATTCTTGTCACATAAAGCAAAAGGAAACTGTTGCGTTTTTGGGTTACATATACCCTGCATGATAATGTGAGAAAGGAAAGAAAAAGAGATAGCTTGTGGTAGCAGTTTGGACTGCAGAAATGAGGGTTCTTGGTGGGAGTGACCTAAATGGACAAGATTAGAAAAACATCAGAGGGACAGCTCAGGTTGAGCGGTTTGAACACAAAGTTAGAGAGGCAAGGCTGACGTGGTTTGGACATGTGCAGAGGAGGGAGAGTAGATACAGACGATGACGAAGATGGAGCTGCCAGGCAAGAGGAAAACCACGAAGACCACAGAGAAGATTCATGAATGCACGAAGGAGAACATGTAGAAGGTTGGTGTGATAGAGGAGGGTGCTGGGGATAGGGTGAGATGGAGGCAGATGATCCACTGTGGCGACCCCTGAAGCGAGCAGCCATAAGACGAAGCTAATGAATCCAAAACATAGTCAGATGCAGGTTGGTCAAATCAAACTTTAAGCTTCGTCCTAGCAGTGATGTTTTGTTAATACTGCACATAATAAGCCCACATGTGAGAGACAGGAAGTATCCGGTCAGTATGACTCCAGCACCGCGGCACTGTCCACTGAAACCCCAGATTTATTAAGGAGAACTGGATACTAGCAGCTGCTCATTTAAATGAAGATCACCTCTCTGGTGCATGAGCAAAAAAAAAAAAAGTTTTCTAGGTTTTGTGTTTTTATGCTTACTCATTTTCTTACACTACCAGGAGGTTAATAAAAGGCCAAACACCCCAGTTTAAGCTTGAACATGCTCTTCTTCCCGCAGCCAATAAATGCACCTTACAGGATTTGTGTGTGCGTGTGTGTGTGTTTTACACCCAAATAAATCACTACAACATAAACTGTTTGCTGGCACTTCATGTACTCAGGCTGTAAGTCACACACTCGAAAAGTGTCCCCCCTCCCCTCCAGGGTAATATACCACACCGAGGACGACGCGGGCGGCCACTCTCCACTCGTGATAAGGTTTTGTTTGCTGTCATTCAAACCTGCCTGTGGCACCTTAACCAACATATACTCCACATCAGCCATCAAGCTTAAATCACACCGAGATAGCACCAATCTGTCTCACTCCAAAGATCCTAAGATGTGTGTCGAGGTGGAAGACTCGCCTGAGTGAGTACCGAGCACGCTCACTACACCCCACAGCGCACTCAGCCAAGAAAAATGAGCGGCAGAGATGGCGGACCAGAGCATCCTGGAGGATCAGTCCAGACACTTGTGGTCAGAGGAAGTTATGCAGGATCAGATATGTCTTACATTCATGAAATTCTTTTCTTTTGATTTGGTTAAATAGTGTAACAGGTTGTGTATGTGCAGGTGTGAGGGGGAGGAGTTACCTAAGGGCAACAAGGGGGGGGGGGGTAATTAATGTATGTAATGTAATCTTTTATCATGGGCAGAGAGGAGCTAAAAGGACATATATATATATCACTTCTTCTTTATTGTTACAGACAACATGCAGTTCTTGTCCTTCTGGTTGAGCATTAGTTATACAGCCTAACCTAACATAGTCAATGCTGACATACCTGACACAGACCCACAGACCGTATACATAAATCTCTTTGTCTTCCAGCTGCTCCCTTTAGGTGTCGCCATAGCAGATCATCTGCCTCCATCTCAGTAACCCTCTGCATGTCCTCCTTCACTACATCTTTGTGGTCTTCCTCTTTTCCTCCTGCCTGGCAGCTCCATCTTCATCATCCATTGTCCAGTATATCCACTGTCCCTCCTGTCTGCACATGTCCACACCATCTCAGCCTTGCCTCTCCTAACTTTATCTCCTAACATGAACTGTCCCGTTGATATATTCACTTCTAATCTTTTCCATCCTGCTCGCTCCCAAAGGAAAAACTCAACATCTTCGCTGCAACATCTTATTCATGTCCTGCACCACCCTCGTGCACTTCTTTGTCACTCCTGACTTCCTCATGCAGTACCACAGTTCCATCATGCGCTTTCTTTAGATGCACCTTCTCTATACTTCTCCATCAACACTCTCTAAGGAAGCATCTCATCTGTAGTGCTCTTTTTCAGCGTGAAGCCACACTGCTGCTCACTGATTGTCACCTCTCCTTCAACAGCTCTTTCCCATAGCTTCATGGCATGGCTCATCAACTTTATCCCCTGTAGTTACTACCGCTCTGCACGCCACCCTTTTTCTTGAAAAATAATAATAATTAAAATAAAGTAAAATATATTACTGTATATTAAAAACAAAAGCCCTCAAAGCAACAACAGTCTATACAAAACTGTAAGTGGTCACCAGTCCTTAAATAGTTCCTGCAGTTTTTTTCCCCCCTTTCTTTTCAGCATGTTGTTCTCACGCCCACGCTCCTTTCATTTCTTCCTGCTGGATGCTGTTTGTTTTTGGGCATGCTGCCAAAAGCTTGCTGAAAAACAAACAACTTCTCCGTTGCTTCCGAGTAACCATCTTTAATTTCCTTCTTTCTTCCCTTTTACTCCTCACTGTCTTTTCTCCTCTCTCCACGTCTTCATCTTCTCTGCCCATCTATGTTTCAGGTAGTCATGGATCCTCCCAGGGATCCAAACCCTGATCCACGGCTGATTTAGCGGATAGCTAAGGTGAGGCTTCCGAGGTAGGAAGCAAAACCATGTGAAATAATAAGACCGAGCAATTCTGATCATTTTAATAAAAGCATGCACAGTGTGAAAGCAGCAATGGTTGCTCTTCTCCTGATCATAAACTCTAATGCTACTGTAGGTTGCCACTTAATGTTAATATTTTAATTTAGGAAAATGTAAGTACGTGCATGTGATGGATGCATAATGCATTTCCTTAGTGAGTTCAAGTTAATCCCTGGGATCATTTGAATATGTACATAATGATGTCTCGGGCCCAATTGGGATTGAAAGGGGTGTTTTATTAGAAGCAGGCCTGTGAGTGCTCTGTCTCTAGTTTCTCTCATCCTTGCATATCCAGGGGGAGATCCTGAAAGACCTGTCAGAGCTGAGCTTACCCTACAGCCTGCCTATAAGCCTCAGTCCCCGGGTACACACCTAAACCCTCTGGATTACCAGTGGCGAGATCAAACATGGCAAATCTTGAATGCCACTTTTTTTTTTTTTTTTTTTTTTAAAGGGGGGGAAAAAAGCAATCAAGACGGCTGATGGTCATCTTCTTCAAAGCACATCAAGGACTAAGTGTGACAAGGCAGGATGATTGAAGCCCAGCGGGCCACAAAACTACATTTTCCTGCATTTGTGTCCAAATCTGTCAGGATGTCAACAGACTGCACCGAGAATGTTCAAAGGATCTGTGTGTATCTTTAAGCGTGATGCTGTTAATGTATATTAAACGAGACAACAAAGTCAAGTGGGGCCAGTGCCAACATTTCTTTAAATGAAATAAGACTTCCTTAAACAATCTCATTGTACATTCTGCATAATGCCAATAAAGGCATTCTATTCTATTCTACAACCTGTTTGTTCAATGAGTGATTTATAGCCGTGTGAAAATCCTCAATTAAATACCGATCTCCCCTTCAGAGTCGTCTCCTTGAAAAGTGCGACATCACTCGCAGTGCGCCTATTTTTTATTTACTTATTTTATGTTTTTGGCGGTCCCGTTCTGACCACTTGTCTATGCGCATTTACAGGTTTTAAAGTGGACATCAAACAGCGGGAGGATGAAGGTTTGGGCAAGCTGATCCAGCCTTCAGTTCAAGCATCCTCGCTTGTGATAGTGAGACCAAAAAAAGGAGTTTTTCATTGGAGATGTTTGCATTGTCCAAAGCTCACAGATACCAAGACCATGGACTTAACTGGAGGTACAAAGATAAAGGCACTGAGGTGATGCAGCATATATATGTTATTTACTACTATCATAGAAACTGTATATCACTTGTTTAAAACATATACCATTAATCTCCCGCTCTCTGAGTCTCTTTAACCACACACACCGTCATGAAGACAGCTGAGCTAAGACTGTGTGTAATTGCCAGTAGAAGAAAAGCTGTCACAGTTTGAGGTTAGCTCACGTCCTGTTAAATCTTCATTTAGCGTCGCCTTGACTCTGACTTCTTTAAACCCCCTGATCTGTAAGCCCCAGCTCTCCTCTGAGTAATGAGAAACAGGGAAAGGCCAAGGGAAACATGCTGGTCCTTATGATAACCCAGTGATTGAAATGGAAGGCACAGTATACATATTGTATTACTAGAACTAATGCTAAGGAGCTTTGGACAAACTGACGTGTGAAATATTGGTCTGCTTTATGGTAATGGTGGCTGTGAGATACATTTTGCCCAGAAAACAGAGCGTAAGCAGGCCTGCTTTCCCTTGTATGATGTATTGCTTTCATTATTTTGCCATCCAGAGCAAATGAAAATCCTGTAATCATTTCTGAGTCGCTGTTTGGAAGTCCTTTCACCTTCACAGGCGACAGTGGAGAGGATCAAACAAGCTGCAGATTTTTGTGGCGAATTTCCCGCTTTGATTTTTCTCCCACAATCCATTCGCATCATATTGTTACTTTTAAAAGGGTCGGCTATTAGCAGGAGAAACACGCTGCAACTGGTTACATTATCACTGACCTTTAGTAACGCGGCGCAGTCCTAGCAGAGGACAAAACATGACTAAAGTTTAGTGGGTCCAACTTTTGCCACATCTTTAAATTGTGAGCTCGGTATCAGCAGATACAATTTAACGAGTCTGTTCCAAAGTTAAGGTCAAACCTGAAATCATTAACGCTGTTAAATATTGACCTAGCTCATGTATTAAATCATCCTTACAATGCAAGCACATAAAGTGATCTTTTCTGGAAACAGGAAGTTCAGAAACATCCCAGCCCTCTTATTGTACTCTCAGTCAATGGCACATGTGAGCACACTCATTAGAATCATTTGCATATTGTGAGTCCATGAATAAACTACAAACACGATGAGATCTGTGAGATAGTGCGGCTGACGGAAACACAGCGACTCTGCTATTTTGTTATTAACCTAGCGACACAAAAGCCGTTGGTCCATTTGAGGTGTTGTGAAAAGGGACAATATGAGAGGCTGAGACCCATGAAATTAATGTGGAGGAGCTTTTGTTGTCACTGTTTGTTTACTGCTTTAAATATTTAGCCGGTCTGAGTGAGTCACACTCCTCTACTGTATTCATTCATAGCTCACTTATTAGGCACGGTGGAAATGAGTCAGCGCAATAATTTTTAAAATCAAGTGACTATTCTGTGTTGTGTAAACCAGCCTCAAGGCACCGACACAGTGGTTTCTTGAACTGGAAGGCCATTAGGTAGCGAAGCAGGGACAACAAGGACACGGTGTCACCGGTGCAAAGCAACTGAAAGCATTATGTAAGTGGAGCGTGCCATGAGGTTCATTCCAGCGTATTTACCTCTGCCTCTGATAAGCAAACAAAGAAACAGGTGCTGTGATTTTGACATTTGTTCCAGGGGAAGTCAGTGAGTGTGACGACTCAAAGGTTGTCATGCCTTTGGCCCAAGACTCAAATATCTCAACAACTATCACTTGGATTGCTGTGACTTGCTGTGACTGTGGGAGGAAACCAGAGTACTCAGAGAAAACCCACGCAAACATGAGGAGAACATGCAAACTCCACACAGAAAGACCCGTGGATTCAAACCTAGGACCTTCTTGCTGTGAGGCAGCAGTGCTAACCACCGCGCCACCATGCTGCCCTGGTACAGACATCAGTCCCCTAATTATAATTTCTGGGGGTGGCATGGTGGTGCAGTGGTTAGCACTCGGAGCACTGGGTTTGAATCTCCTGGAAAGCTGATGTACTTGTAAAAAAATAAATAATGAGACCAATCCACCCACTCTGTATCTTCTTCTGCTTATCCAGTTCATGGGATATGGCAGCTGCCCTGTGATAGGTGGGGAACATCACAGGGCTAAGAGCGGCAGATTATTATCGGGCATCTGTGTTAAATGTGCCGTGCAGTTGTTTAGCACGTTTTCATTGCTGGCTGAAGAATTTAGCAGCGTGTGTGGTCAGAGGCTCAAAAAGCTACTGCTAAATGTAAAAAATTGGCATATCAAAAAAAACAAAAAACAAACAAATATCAACATAGCCTCAGTCTGCTCTAAATTTAGGACGAGAGCAGTATGATCCTATATTACATGCATCAAAGGAAAAGCACTAATGTGATATGAAGCAGTGGAGTAATTGTGTAATGTAGACTGACCCATTTATTTCTGAGGATGAATCTTTGGCGAGGTAAAATCGTCCTTTTCAGTGCTTGAACACTGAAAGCAGTGACCATTAAGATATGTTAATTTTCAATGCCCTCTGAAAGAAAACATCATTAACTGGCACTGCACAGATAGCATTAGAGGCCATTTGGCTGGGGCTAAGATTATGAAACAGAAACTAATTCCTGCTGCAAGCAAACTAATCTCATCTTTTTTTTTTTCATGAGAATCACATCATTGCTGAGAAAAAAAAAGGCTTTTGAAATGTTATTTTTTTAGGTTTCTAAGGTACACTGTAGCCCGGTTTTAAATTTTTTTTTTTTTCAGAAAACCAACACGCAAAAATATGAAAAGAGAATATTCTGCCCCCATTGTTGAAAGACTGTAGAGAACAGTGACTGTGTTATTTCTAAATACACCAGAAAATGCATTCAAACTTGGAAAAAGTGCACGTGCACGTCTGTAGATGGAGGTGTCCTCCAGAACGTCCCACGACTTGTACCGCTTCCACTTCAAGTTGAATTTTTGGTCTTTGCGGAGAAACAGATTGCTTTCCTTGTTCTGTCTTCTGTAAAAAAAAAAAAAAAAAAAAAAAAAAAGCCCTGATGCTTATTGAGAGGTTTCCCTGTTTATGTGCACGACCACACAAAACGTGGTTTCCACACAGGCGCGGCCAGTCAAGCAACAAATTAGCAGCAACTGGTGGAGAAAGATCCTCAGTGGATCCTCGTGAAATTTTATGCAGCCGAGACTGACTTCCGTTTAGCTCCTTTAGTCAATAATGTCATTCAAAACGATGAGAAGGTACTGGCGTTATAGTAAACACCGCAAAATCAGTGTTTATGGTGTTTCTGAAATATTAATTGATCTTTTTATGCAGCACAGGCTCCGTGTGATTTCATGCTGATGGCGCCGGGTTTTGTTTATTTTCGACATCAAGGTGAACAACTTTTCATTTGCAGCAAATGAAACAAATACAGTAAACAGTTCTTAATTCTTTTTATTTATTTATTTTTAGGGAAATAAACATCCCCCCCCCCCCCCCAAGGTTTGTTTAGTGATCGGATTAAATCAATAAGGCGGCGTTAATGAAAAGCTCTCTGAGCGCTGTCATTGTGGAGAAGCGAAGGGGTTTGTCTAAACCCAGCACAGCTCCCTAGTTACAGTTTTCGATTTTCTGCTCTTGCAGAGTGAGACACCGAGATTAAAAAGTCTTCATGTGTGTGCTTGGCTTTCCAGCTTGTATGAAAAACCCAAATTGTTTTGTACCCGCTCGAGATGAACTCTCACTCTCTTCCTGTTTTCTCTCTCAGACAGGTGACCCGATGTGGACGTGTTGCAGCGCCCTTTCCTCAGAGTGGCTTTTCACAGGCTTTATCTTATCTTTTATTCCTATTTATTTACATGCTAAAGGCTTGAAAAGTGCACATGCAACAAAAGAGGGCCTTTGAGCCAACATGGCTGGTGCTGATGTAACTGGACTGCAACATTATATTATGGAAAATGCGTTTGTCTTATTTCTTTGAGACAAAGGGAGCATTTATCTAAAATAAGCTCCTGCCTGCACATGAGCCTGCAATCCTCTCACCCACCTCAAAAGATTCATTACTCCCTCTATAATAGACACGCAAGTAATTTCAATACAGCCCAGTAAACTCTGGATATTAATAAAGTTTTACTGGAGTTGAGTAGATTTTTAATCAGCGTTCCAAAGCTTAAGCTTTCAAAGAACTTTGATTATCAAAGACTCACCCATGCCTGAGGAAACAGATATTTTTTTTTCACAGATGATGACTGTTGATAAAAAGTAGACTTTTTGTGTAACATTTGATCTAAAAACTGTCCCAATCCAGCTACAGCGTTCTCTTTTGTGCAGAACCACAAGCTCATCAGAACCTTCTCTCACTGCAAGGCTCACTTGTAGTTGTCACATCTCATCTTATCAATCACCACACAAAGTAAGCAATACTAATAGGCTCCGCCAGCAATTGTTCTCAGTTAAATATGTATGAACAGACATGAATGAAGTCTGTATGAATGCATATCGGCAGACAGTGAGGGAATAGAGGCCATGTAGGTCAGTGATATTGATTTCTACAAGGCTGGTTCGTGGAATTTGGCAGAGGGGCAGACACTCAGGAGGAAAGGGGAACGTGGTCTTTTATCCGAAAGGGTAAATGGGTCGTGGCATCATGCGACGATCCGGTTGGGCACCGTAAAGTGTCACACGAGGACAGTGGGAACAGTGCCGCGAAGAGGGTGGTGAATGTTAGAGGGTGGGAGGGCGAGGAAATCGGGATGGCAAAAAATGTAAAAACACAAACTCTCAATAACTACGTGGTCCAAGATTATTTATTTATAGCCATTAGAGTAATTACTACTCTAATTACTAATGTTGTGCGGCTCATGTGAGTCAGGGGTGTAGATTGAAAAGCTGCTCCTGAATCATCAATTCGCACCCACGCTGAATATTTTCCCTGCCATAAATCTGCAGGTCGATTAACTACATTCGGTGGAAAAAGTTCACCACAATGCAGGGAATGACGTGAGGATCGAGTGTTACTTTACTTCTTCATGCCCGGGATACTTGGGCATGTTTTTTTTTTTTAAATAAATAATAAAAAAAAGAGCTGAAAATGCAAAGAGGGAACTGTTGGAAGTCCAGAAAGCACTTGAAGAGGAGAAGAATGGAAGTGATGGAAATGAAATCAGAAATGGCAGACGCTGAACTGACAGAGAGAGAGAGAGTGTAAAAAAGCACTCAAACAGCTGAGAAGGCAAGAAAAGCAGCAAAGAAGCATCAGAGAAACAAAGTCAAAGAATTGAAGAGCAGGAGAAGAAAGCCAAGAACAAGAGCTGCATCCAGAGTGGCTCCCAGAAGAAAAAAAAAAGTCTCAGTGACACAAAGGTTGAGGAGACTAATGGTTCAGCTCAGGCTGAACAATAGTTTTCTCTTCCTTCCCCCTCTCTCCACTTTTTTCCCCATCTTCTCCACCCTCACCCCTCCTTCTTTAATCCATTTCCTCTTTTCTTCATCTCCCCTTCTCTCCACCTTTCCTCCATCACCCCTCTACCTTCATGCCCTTCTTTACACCCTACCTTGATTCTCCCTCTGTCTCTCCTTCCCTCTTTTCTTTCCTTTGAAAATCGATAAAAATCAATCAATCAGTATTTCTGCACGTGTGCCTCGATGATGTTCCACATCGTGGCTGTTGGTTTCTGTGTAAACAAGGTGGTTATGCTTTAAAAGGCAATAATATTATGTGTTAAATCTTTTTAATATACACTATACTGAAAAAGTATTCGCTCATTTGCTTTCACACACACATGACCTTCAGTGACATCCCATTCTTAATCCATGGAGTTTAATATGATGGCAGTCCACTCTTTGTAGCTGTAACAGCTTCAACTCTTCTGGGAAGGCTTTCCACAAGGTTTAGGAGTGTGAACCCAAAGGTGTTTTATGGGGTTGAGGTCGGACTCTGTGCAGGCCAGTCAAGTTCTTCCTCAACAAACTCTCTCATTCATGTCTTTATGGACTTTGCTTTGTGCACTGGTGCGCAGTCATGCCACAGGAAGGGGCCATCCCCAAACTGTTCCCACAATGAGCATGAAATTGTCCAAAATGTCTCGGTATGCTGAAGCATTAAGAGTTCCTTTCACTGGAACAAAGGGGCCGAGCCCAACTCCTGAAAAACACCCCCACACCATAATTCCCCCCTCCACCAAACTTTACACTTGGTACAATGCAGTCAGACATGTGCCGTTCTCCTGGCAATCCCAGATCCATCCATCAGATTGCCATACAGAGAAGTGTGATTCATCAGTCCAGAGAACACATCTCCACTGCTCCGGAGTCCAGGCGTGCTTCACGGCACTGCATCCAACACTTTGCATTGTGCTTGGCGATGTAAGACTTGGATGCAGCTGCTCAGCCATGGAAACCCATTCCATGAAGCTCCCTACGCACTGTTCTTGAACTAATCTGAAGGCCACATGAAGTTTGGAGGTCTGCAGCGATGGACTCTGCAGAAAGTTGGCGACCTCTGCGCACTATGCACCTCAGCAACTGCTGACCCTACTCTGTGATTTTACGTGGCCTACCACTTCATGGCTGAGTTGCTGTCATTTCCAATCACTTCCACTTTGTTATAATACCACTAACAGCTGACTGTGGAACACTGAGTAGCGAGGAAATTTCATGACTGGACTTGTTGCATAGGTGGCATCCGATCATGGTACCGCGCTGGAATTTACTGAGCTCCTGAGAGCGACCCATTCTTTCACATTCTTAAACCAGTAAAAGGGAACTGATGCCGGTGGAGAACCTGAAATAATGTTAGTTTACTTTCTCCCTGTTCCATGTTTAGGCGATGTGACAAGATTACACATGACATCTATAGAAATATCTGTGAGCAGCTGCTGCCGGCTGCAGTGAAGCTCCAATAAAGCGTCACAGAAGAAGAAACCTATTGTTTCCTGATTTCCACATGTTCCAGACTTTAGGCAGAATATTTTAATTCCACAACACTCATTACAGTTTTTTCCTACCTCGAACTGAAGCCGAAAGTCTGCACTTCAATTACATCATGCTCTTTTCATTTCTAATCTATTGTAGGGGTGAGGCAAACCTGTGAAAACATCATCACTGTGCAATCATTTTCAGGCGCTGAAAACTGCCAGCTTGATGAAGAGTTGCTAATTGTTCACCTTCTTCACTTGCGTGCTGCTTAAGGGCTCTTCTTTTATATGGAGGGCACACACACACACACTCGCAGCATTTAGCTCCGTTAAGGAGTAAATGCCTGTGCTTTCAGTCTCCAGCTTTCATTATTATTAGAACAGTGATGTCTTTTATATCAAACCCACCATGAACTGATGACAGGCAAAGCGAAAAGTTATAACTCTAATACAATAAGAAGCAATGAGTCATCGTTGTTATGAGTGGATCGGCTCAACCTAATCAGTAGTCTCCCCTGAAATGGAAGGCTGTGGGCTTGTAACCACACAGGAAACCACATTAATTAGTCCGACAGCGTCCTGCTCCTGGCTGACTAAAACATCATTAGAATGGACAGCGGCACCGCTCAAAGGCAACGCTCATATATTCTGATTAAAGCAACAGTTAATCTACTAAAACTGCTGCGGCACGGAGATTGGAAAGGTTGGGAATTATGATCACGACACCACAAGGATGAAATGAGCAGGAAAAACACACAAACTGGTATATCGAGTATTAGTGTGTTTATTGTTAGAATCATTGTGGTTCAACCTACAATTCCAACACTGATTATTATTATTATTTTTTTTTAATTTACCATAGTGCACTTGACCTTTAACATAAAATAACAGTTTTAAATATTTGTTTCTGCTTCAGGTGATAAGTCACAACATACTGTGAGGTGATAAATTACAGTACACTTCCAGCAGTTATCATATAAAAACCCAAATAAGACACAAAGCAAGAAATAAATACAGACATTGCTCAAACATTCACATTTACAGTATTCTTCTTGGAATAGTTGCACACAAAATATATATGAAGGTGTATCAAAACCCTTTTTTTTTTTCTCTCCACAGTAAGTTAATGCGGCAAACAACTCTGCAGGTCTGGTCAGGTTAAACTATTGGAGATAACTAAAGGCGGAAGCCTTGGAGAAAAGCGACACACATATCTATATTTTTAAAAAATGAGCCAAATTCTGCGGCTCAGCAAAAGGCCAAAGACTGAAGTCCAGGATAAGCGCTTTCACAAACTCGCCCCGGGCCGATAAAATAATTCCCCGCTCAGATATGACAGATGGCAGGCAAACAAATGCAGCTGGTGCAGATATAATCCAATCATATTAATGCTAACTACAGCAATTTATACTACTTTCAGAATCATCATTATATTAGATTTATCTAATTCATTGACAAAACTAACAAAACGCACAAGCGGAGAATCCAGTCAGGCGCAGCAAATACGCTGCAGTGAAATAATCTACAGCAAACATATGGCCTGGAATAAGTTATAGTCAATGATTAAGGTCAACAGTAACCCCCGAACCCCTGACTCGAGTGAACACATTCAGACAATAAAGGGTTATTGAAATTTTCTCACGGGAAGTATTTTTCACAAAGCATAACCACATTAAAAAAGTCAGATTTAGCCACTCAGACATTTCCACTGCTTTTTTTTTTGTTGTTTCCTTTTCCTTTTCTTTTTTTTTTTTGGAAGAGGGTGGAATGCCACAAACAGCCACATAATAAACGGACACACCGCATCACACCGAGAGAGCCTGTATTTGTAGCAGTTTATCTCCTGGACAAACACACTTGAGATCAACAGATAGATGTAAGCTGTTGCGGCTGCAGAAAAAAAACACCATAAGCTGCATGTTGTAAGAAAACATGACGGCATGCATTCTGGTCCGTATATGCATAGAATGCCTGCAACATGCTTGGATGTAAACAGAAGTTTAGCATTTATGTATATCAGCAAGTCAAAAGGTGCATTCAGATAGCAAGAGTTTATGTTTTTACCATATGAAGACTAGATTAAGAGATGATTAGCAATTCGGAGTAGCAGAGCTACCGCACAATAGCTCTACTACTACTTTACAGCTCGCTAAAAAAGATTTGAAATTGAAACTGAAGACATTCAATGCCGAGCTACACTCTTGGAGGGTCCACCTCTGTGGGCTCAACGGTATGTGTGGGCTTCCATCGGTGCATTGGTCTATCTCTTGGGTCTGTCAATGTCATCAATGGCCGCCAGAAGTTTCTGGCGAGCCTTTTTGTTTATATGTGAACCAAGACAAACGTTCACCAAGTTGGCTAGCTGCTTCATGGAGTACTCCTGCAAAGACACACAAGGAGTCAGTTTCTCAGCACTTCAACAGAAACCAAAATGTTCACATCTTCGCCTGAAACTTGCTCTGAACTCTTCGTCCACCAGCCCGTTTCTCACCCTGTGGTTCTTGATGAACTGCTCCATATCGTTCTCAGTCAGGTAATAGGCCTTGATATAGGTTTCAACAAACTCCTTATCAGGGATGGGGCGCAGGTCAGTCAGCTTCTCCAGCTTCATTAGGAACTGCTGAAAATCCAGCTGCATCAGGGCCCGGCCCTCGTTGCTGCATTTCTTCACATTAGCGTAGCTACGGCGGAGGACAGAGGAGCATGAGGGGGAGATTAGCACTGCCCTGAGTATTCAGGTAGAGGTAAAAAAAATAATAAAATAACTGAAGCACACACAAATTCAGGTAGAGGTAGAAAAATAATAAAATAACTGAAGCACACACAAATTCTGAAAGTCATCACAGTGGTCGCTTGCATGCATGTGACCTAAGGGTTATGTTTAACGTCATATATTTTCCACCCTTGAATTCACCAACCGAATATTATCATGCTCAGAAATTCTGCATTGCACTTCTTTAGACCTCTCCCAGCACGGATCACCAATGTCAGACAAAGTCTGCCTTTTTTAAGTGCTCTGAGTGCACAATGTAGTCAGAATGTACCTTGCAAATTAAAAATGTCCAGTAAGATATATATAAATATGTGTCCCCCCATTTTAACTTAAATGATGTGATGCTAATTAAATTTAAGGAATGACTGTAGTCTGACTCGTCTGGATTTGCAGCAGAAAGTTTTGCTGCAATGCTTTAGAAAATTCTTGTGTTCATTATACCCCCCCCCCCCTCCCCCTCCCCTGGGTGTATTTCATTTGGAAAAGTGTGTTTCAACCTGTCATATTTTGAGTTTTTTGTATTTTTCAACTTCTGAGCCAAAATGGTATTCACGGGAGGGTATTAAAAATCTGTCAAAATAAGTAAGTTTGTATTTGGCAGCTGTTCGCTGCAACTCTCAATACGAGGTCCAAAGGCCTGGAAGACCATGTGAGACAAATATAGCGGATGATTGCAGAACTCTTTCCATGGTTAGGAAAAACTGCTTCAAGTCATCTAGAAAAGTCAAGAAAAATCTCAAGGAGGAGAATCAATGTCGAGCTCCACAATCAAGAGACGCCTCTGTGAACGTAAATACGGAGACGCAGGTACAAACCACTGGTTACACTCGAGAACAGGAAGGTAAGATCAGACTTCGACAACGTCGACATAAGCCTGCGCAGTTCTGAAAAAAGTTCGATGTTTCACGCGGCCTGTGGTGTCGGTGAAACGTGTGCGGGTCAGAGTGCACATGTATTTCAGTGTCTTTCTGTTTGTGTTTCACGTGTTTGGCTGTGAGGGCTGCGGCGTACTGGCAGGTCAGAATCGGTGACATCTCCGGCACATTAACACGCCACACGGCACATCTGCTCTTTGCAAACTCTCTCCGTCTCACACTTCAGCTTTTCTCTCTCCCGTTTCCATTTTCTACCTCACCTTTCCTCTCTCTTTCTCTTATCACCTCTGCTGTCGTTCTCTCTCTCGCTCTTACTTTCTCTTGTCGAGCCTGCCAGAGTTTGGTGGCGAGTGTTTGAGCTGCGGCTCAGAATGCTAACAGAGCTGTTTTTTTTTTTGGCGAGTCTCTGAGGGAGGACAAGCGCTGGACAGAGAAATTGAATAACAGACTGGGGCAGTCGGAGTACAAACAAATAAATATGACCACTCTATCTCGGTGTGCCAGAGGGTTGGGAGATGTGTGTGTGTGTGTGTAGAGAGTGTACTCGGAGAACCAGGCAGGCGGTCAGCAACAGCAGCTTAAATTTGCCAAGCATTACAGTGGTAATGGGCCATTTGCTCATTGGAAAGGGTTCAAAAGTTCTCTTACGCAATGAGAGGAAGAGCGCTCAGCAAATGTAAGTAAACATGTTCCCTTTTCTCGCTGGTTGAGGCCAAGGGTTCCACCTGTGCCTCATAGCCAATGTTCTCTCCCTGTCTTTAAAACACTTGGAAAGAACAAAACCACTTAGCAAGGACTTGTTTTTAACCCAAACCATTTCCCCTGGCTTCCATTACAGCACGTTCAGCGTAACCTGCTTTGGATTTTTAACCCGGCGTAACTTTGACGTCAATCGGGGCCCCTTTCATATTCCCAATAAAATGTGTCTAACTTCACGATAATTGTCAGCTGTTTGTTTCTCGCTTCGTCACCGTTCAGCCGGCGTGACTCGGTGCTGCTGTGCACCCAATCTGTCCAATCAGAGGGATTTATCACACCATTGATCTAAAAACATACTTCACACATACGCTCCATGCACGCCTCGGAGTAAAGAGGCAGCGGAGACGGAGGTGCTGAGAGAGAGAGAAAAAATAAAAAACGCTGACAATCTGTCACCTATCACAACCCGCATCTCCCTCTTGCAAGGGCGAAAGTGGTAAACCGCATTACAAGAGATGTGTCAAGAGCATTCTGCAGCTTGTGTGAGTGGCCTGTGTCAGGTAATCCCCTGACGGGCATTTGGTGAGGCTGCAGAGACGCGACTGCCAACATGAGGAGAGACGTTGGCAGGATTTTAGAGCGGTTTTCTCAGGGGATCCCTCCAAAGGAACCAGACAGCACAGTTTTGTGTACGGTAGGTAATTTTCTCTGCTCTTCCCGGCGCTTTGACAACATGCTTTGGAAAGAATTTGCTTTTTAAATTTATGACGTGCAGATGTTTAAAACCGGGGAGCAAACACAGAACGAAATAAATAAAGACAGACTAATTCTCTTGAGAAGCGTGAGCCTCAAATCATTTAGGCAATATCTCAGGTCATAACACAAACTGAGTGGCACTATTAATGACTGTAACCTCAGAGTCAAAAGATCAGCTTTAAGCAGAAAAGGCTGCTAAAAGCATCGAAGGAAAAGTGTTACAGATTAAAATACTCTGGGAAGAGGTCAGTGTGACATGAAAGATTATTTCAAAAGGAATTCCTCCAGACCCAAAGCTGTTTAGACTTGGTTTGTATCCAGAAGAACAAAGTTGTAATAAAAAAATAAGCAGAGATTGATGAACCTCGTTTTTTTAAGTCAAAAAAGATTTTGGGAAAAGAAGCTTCAACACTGAACGTTACGCACTACGTAAGACGAGCGACGCCAAACCTTCCACTAGAAAGAATGGTATGGATATGGAAGGACAAACAGGAAATGTTTGAAATTTTTGTTCTTTCACTCAGTGTCTCTTTGCTCTGAGGTTTGTCAGGGATGTGGATCCGATTTTATTTGATTTTTTTTGAAGTGACAGAAGGCTTTTGGTATTGTTTTGAATTTAAACAGTGAGTGTCCTTTTGTTCTGGCAAAGATTTTTTTGAGAAGGCGGATCGCCGCAGTGGTTTAGCACTGTTGCCTCACAGCAAGAAGGTCTCGTGTTTGAATCCACTGGCCACCTGGGGCCCTTCTGCGTGGAGTTTACATCTTCTCTCCAGATGCTCTGGCCCCAAACGCATGCATGGGTTCGGATAATTGGCATTTCTAAATTAGACATGTGACCCTGACATTGAGAAAAATTTGTGAATGTTTTTCTAAACTCAGTGTTTTAAAAGTAAAGCTGCCCTGTACTTAGCCTGGCTACACTACCGTTATGAATAATCCATAACTCTAACGTGAAGATTGAGCAATCTCGAGCATTTTGTTTCACATTTCATTCCTCCTAGCAGTGCGCAATCATCCAGCATCAATTCCATTGCCTTGCATTCTCAAAGATGTCAAATAAATCTTTAATCTTTCATTTTTGCCGGTTCAGGTATGAATTTATTTGACAGATATCTGTGCATTTTCCTCATATTGCTACATTATGATTAAATCTATTTATTTAAAACTGCTTTTACTAAAATTATTTTCTGTTGACTGAGGCTTTTATTGTAAACATTTTATTCAGTGGATTTAAGAGATATTTCTTAATTAGATATTTAAGAAGTAAGAATATTCTACAAAAAAAAAAGGCACAAGATATTCGGGTAGAGAGACGGGGAAAGTCAGAGGCAGATGGCAGCCCCACTCAAACTGGGATGTGACTCGTTTCTATAGATATAAGGAGATGGTTGCTGCCAAGGGCAAACAGTCTGTAGTGCTTTTTGCTGGAGTGAATAAAAAGTCTTCACACGAGTCTCTTGCTCATGTGAAAGCAGAGAAACTGAGTGACAGACTTGCCTCAACTCTCGCTGCCACTGTTACAGGGTACTTTTACTGTGATTAGATGTGATAATAGAGAACAGCCTTTCCATAAAGCAGGATATGACTCAGAGACAGACTGCAGAGCGTGGCTTTGAGCCAGCGCTCCATACAGATGGTAAGACGGGGAAATATGCACAAAAAGAGAATGTGCTTTTGCATTTAAGGTTTAAGAATCATTCACAGTAAGTGACAAAGAAAAAGCTTTGGCAGCAACTTCACGCCCTGCACATTCTTCTCGCTGAAGAGCCGTGTTTTAACTCTCTTACCCCTCAACAAGAGTCCTGTTGGCCAAACGGATGCAGTGCTCCCACAGGACGTTGGACACAGGCAGGGGGATGCGCACATGTCTGGAAACTTCACCCAGCCGCTTGTTGAATTGCTCAAACTCCTGATGATGTGAAGGGGAGAAAGAAAAGGTGGGAACATTCCCTTGAGTACAATACAATGCAGCAGAAAAATCAGTGGGCTTTTACAAAAGAAGAAAAGTATGGAACTGATAAAAAAAAACAACAACATTACTTTCATATTAACATAAATATTAAATATAAAGAATATATGGGTAAAAAAAAATTTAAACAGGCATTTTATTTAGTACAGCTATATTTGGGTCTAAACTAAGGGACACTACAATATCAGATGATCAGATCAGATTCCATGTCAGTCCATCAAATGCCTCCCACCCGAGCATCACAGATTTAACAGAAATGTGCTCCTTCCTAAGATTATGTTAAACCATCCACCTGATTTAGACTGTTTTAAAGAATATGTATACAAAAGGGTGTAACCAAAATCTCAGCCCCCTCCCTGCAAAAATTTGGTTTCTACAGGCCTCCAAATCTGCTGTCAGAGATCAGACATACAAATAATTTCGGGACTTCAAGCATCCGTCGCTTCTATGTTAACTTGAGCTGCTGCACTCCTGAGAACCCATATTCATAGAGGCATAATACCAAAAAATTTCAAGTACCTAGCATAAGTAGTTTTCCAGATAATGGAATTCTGAAATGGCCCCTCAACACAATGATACTAGAAAAAAAATCTCAAAGCACCACTGCCTTTATCCCTTAAAGTACCTGAAATTTTGCATAATTCTGTGATGTTCTAGTTTTTTTATTTATTTATTTTTTTTATTTTGATGAATTGTGATTGGATGACCCTGCTGGTTTCCAACTGGAAAACACAAACAAAATAATTCTTCATGAGCACCTCTGCACGGATTTCCTTTGATTCTGTCTTATACCCTCCCTTCATGGTGTCACCTGAAAAACCTGATTATAAACTACGAGGAAGCAACAGCGTTCGGGTTCTCTTTTAAGTCAGCTTAAATTACATACCCTAAATAGTGATATAAATAAATCACATCCATTAAGGCTAAATTATTAGTTCTTCACCCGTGTAAGTAGCCAGCAGGATGTGTGGGTTACTTTGCTGCAACTCTACTTTAACAGAGCTAAGTTAATAATTCTGCCGTCTGGACTGATGGAAGCAAAGCATCCTGACAAACAGTAGTGAAGATTGTGGGGGCTGCATATATGAAGCTGTCAAGCCACAAATCATGTGTAAATAAACAAATCATTTGTGCGCCGGTGAATACTATACTCAGGTCTGACAGCATCCCAAGCTGAATGCAAGCTCTAACAGCATGTTAACAGTCATCTCGCCATGGCTTTAAGTGCCATGGTCTGATGCTTCTTGTCTGTAGCTTAGATGGGCATTCCAGTTATGCAGATCAGCATCTAAAATGCTTTTCTGATTCATTGTATGCGATTGCTTCTCAAAAACAGACTGCAGTACATATGTAAATATGATAAATGCAGCTTAAGAATTATGCTGTTTTTCAAGCATGTGCATGAAATGTATATGCATGTCTGACAACTTTCAATTTTAAATTGCATCATGCTAAAAAAAAAAAAATTAACCTGAACTTTAAGGCACGTTCTCATTAATTCTACACACAGAAATGAAATGTTATTCATTCACAGCCTCACAATAGCTTCTGACTTAAGCATTTTGTCAATGATGTCATTCTGAGGCTTCGGCATGTCTTTGCCACTTTATATGCAAATAAGTGCCATTGTTGAATGCAGGGATCAACCTGAATTCATGAATAAAATATTCCCGTGTGTGCACGGTACAACAGCACACTTGTTTCAATTACATAACATAACCCATATGCATTATGACTGTCTGACAAGATGATGGGAGAGGCTATTAGCACCTGATGGAAAAGTACATGAATATACGACGTCTGTCCATCGCAGCGAGGCATTTAAACCAAGGCCGCTGAGTGATTTCTCCTCAGGCAACGCAAGCTTATAAGCTAAATTAGTTAAGCTCACATGCAGAACAGCTACTGCCAGAAAAGGATCAGTGGGACATTTGTGAATATAAAAAGGGTGAGAGAGTTCTTCTTTCATAAGTAAAAAACTTGAAACCATATTTGTCTAGTTCAACAACACCTGTGTGAGTCACTGTAGGTTAACCACCAGCTTTCTAAGACCTGATTTGCTGTTTACTGTACGGCAGTACGGCATGAGGGTTTTGCCTTGGCTTGATGCTGGTCTGTTAATGAATTCACACCACAGCGAGCCCCTCCCGCCTCTCTTTGTCTTAGTCTCAGAAGCAGGAAAACGCGGTGTCCTTTCCCTGCCATGCAAAGTTTATAAAAGAATAAGCAGCATGTGTAAAGACACATTTAGGAGAAACTTTCTAATTCCAAAAATACTTCTGGGAGTGGTGAGCTCAGATTTCTTTAACAAAGCTGAAAACTTGAGGAGAGATCTGCATTTGGCTCGTAACAGCTCACCCATATAATAAATTATTCACCCCATCCCAAATAATTGATATTAAAGGTCCTTAAATTAACTCCGAGTCAAGAAGGGGAACAATGACCTTCACAGTTTTAGACTTTAAAAGAATACGGGCTAATACTTAGTGGAAGAAGGAAAACCCAACGTATACTTTATGAGTACAACAAAGGAATCATGTGGGGAAAAAATGCCCGCTAGATAAAAGTAAATCGAATACTGCTGCTTTGTGTGTTCTATTTTTGTGTACTGTGGATACGGCATGACACCGAGAGGACACAGTATCTGTTTGGGAAAAGTAAAAAAAAAATACTGAGATCTTTGTGAACTTTTCTTGGCTATAAAATACACTAAACAAAAGAAAGAAAAGGTTTTAAACAATCGTCATTTAAATTCACCTTGCAAAGTCAAGAGTCTCGATATGAATCATGCAGAAATCTTAATGAGGATCATTTTGCATATCTTTATGAAATGTGAGTAAAAGCCGCTGCAACAATATCTCAAGCCTCGTCTTTTAATAGAGGCTGATCAATATCTCAAGAATCAACACAATGACTAAATACTGCATACAAAGCAGTTAGAACTACCTACAAACTGTAATGTATTGGTTTGTGCTGACAGAAAAGAAAAGCAGTCGCACGCAGGCTGACACCACGCAGGTGCCAAAGTTCAATGACATGACAGCCGGTAATATCAGCTTTATATAATAATGCATTAATCTTATATATCTTCCTAAAAAAAATTAAAAAAGAAGCTGATTTGGATTTGGTGCATGATGTCACACCTGGGAAATATCACACTTTTTTTTTTTAATTTCAGCTTTAATATGTGTGAAACCATTCACCTGATTTAGACTGTTTTGAAGAACTGGACTCTCTGCAGGCAAATCTGAGATGATCAGGTGGGAAGTTGTTGTTTTTTTTTTGTTAGTTTTTTTTATTTGATGAATTGAGATGGAATGACCTCATGTACTTGAGTTGTGATATATGCTTGTTAGTATGTTCACCATAACTTTAGAGCTTGTTTTTTTTTTTGCCAACAATGTTACCTTTAACAAGACATCCACATATACATTGTGCTGCGACATTATCTCCCTAATGTCCCACTTAACTCCGGCCATCATGAGCAACATTTGTTCATAGTCGATGGCCTTGGCTGCCACGATCCAGTAAATTGGCTTCCGCAGTTCACTGGCTGTAGACACCGTCTGAGTGCAGGAAGGAAGGATAAATATATGTGAGTGAGCGCGTCGTTATATTCAAATACAGATAAGATTTAGAAAATCCAGGTATTCTGCGGGAAGAACAACGTCATGGATTAAAGTTTCCAACCAGTGAAATCAGGACATGACATTCATTTGATGTTTGGGCAAAACAGACCCGTCTGTACCTGAATGATTCAAATGTCAAGTGGACAAAAAAAAAATGGAACGTCGCCTGCGTGGGTTTGAGTGACAGACTATTTTCATTTTTATAGACTGACAACAGGACTGAACACCGGGCTGCACTCATTTGTTTTTAAAGAAAACAAAAGGGCACAATTACAATTAAGCAAGTGAATGGAGGTGAAAGCACATCAGTAACAGTCACACTGCATATTTTACATTATGCCTTAATTGCTGTATAAGAGAAAACTAAAAGAATAAAAAAAAAAAAAAAAACTAAAACTTTGTATTTAAGTGCAGGCTCGGAAAAACAATTTACATGTCATCTAGTTATACACTATATTGCAAAAAGTATTCGCTTGTCTGCCTCCAGCCCATTCTTTCACAAATGTTTGTAGAAGCAGTCCGCCTGCCTAGGTGCTTGGTTTGATACACCTGTGACCATGGAAGTGCCTGGAACACCTGAATTCAATGATTTGGATGAGTGAGCGAATACTTTTGACAATATAGCGCATCTGACACGTGAATCAATGACAAACAATAAAAGCAGTTCCTATCACATCTCAGTCCTCCAAGAGGTTAAAATAAATGACAATAAAGGTTTTTCTACAGCTGCAGATGATGTCTGATATGACCCAACAGCTGTAGCTGACAGTGATGACATGATTAGTTACTGTAATAACTGAGGCCTACGCCCTGAGAGACGGTATAACTGTATAAAGCAAACAATACCTGGGAATAAAACTGTTGTAGGAAAGGCTTCTTGGCTGCAGGCATCATTGTGTCTAAGTGGGACTGCAAGGACTCAAACTGCTCTGCCAGAAACACACTGAGAAACCAAAGAGAAGCAGCATTTAAATTCTGGGCATAATACATGTACATGCTCTGAGTCGTTCCGTTTGTGGCGCATAAGAAAAGGCAATTACAATGTGTTATTTTTGCATTATTTAAGAATGACAGATCTATTTACAAAAGCTCATATCACTACTGAATTTTGATTTCATGGGCTAAATTGGAGTAACTGCCGATTAGAGAGTGCCGATGGGGTTCTTTACAAAACATCGCTTTATATCTTTATCATTATTCCAGAGCAAGTGAACTGAATACTCCATCAGTAAAACATCCAACTTTCACAGAACAACCTCGCTCTTGGG
>JAVDPK010001873.1:339728-355778 GCA_034780415.1 Cichlasoma orientale
CACACACACACACACACACACACACACACACACACACACACACACACACACACACACACACACACACACAGAGACAGAGATTACAGTAAGATGTTGGAGCCTACATTGCTCATGCAACCAGAATGAACTCTCAGTCATCTTTTACTCAGTTTAACATTCTGAATTAAACATTTCTTTTAAAATGTTCACGAGAAACTCAAATCATCTGTTTTGAACTTAGTATGTGGACACGACAATGTGAGCATGAGTAAGGTTACAATAAGCTGGCAGCTCCCATTAGAAATCCACACTCACCTTCTTATTTGAAAACAACATTTACTCATGATTTTTAGCTTTAACTTCTAATAGCGTCATTAAAGACGCTCTATGACAGCACGGATAATCAGCAGTAAGTGAGCCCTTTCATTACCACCAGCCCAGCACAACACTTTATATAGTGTACTGAGTCTGCACCTAAAATAATTAAAGTTCACCAGTGAGATGTGAACAAAAACCTTAATTCTTCTGTATTATAGAAAAAAGAAATATATAAGTGAGCGTCTCAATGCTTAGTATAATCTCAAGCAACACAATGGGGCCAAAAAGCAGGACTGGAGGGAGAGAACAATTCCTTTCTTTGTGAGCTCACCGTGTTTTAATTATCTGTCTGGCACGGGCACTTTGAAGTGGCCTTGAGTTAATGAAGCATTTTAAAACCTCTTACACTAAACGATGAGGGAAAAAACGTCCCTCTGACAGACACTTTTTTCCTTTTGTTAGTTTGTCCCTGGATAAATCTTAACAAAAGAAAGAGGCGAAGCATACTTAAGTAATTCAAATCTTTGACTTATGAGATGTTGATATGATTCTTATTAACTAAAGATGCATTTTTTTTTTTTTTTTTACTCAAACATCAATTTGGTACAGGCACTATATGATTTCCCAAAGCCAAAACTGGGGCCTTAAAAATTGCTTGTTTTCATCTTCACTTTCCTATTAATGAAGACAAAGATGCACGAATCTGAAGACCTGAGTATTCATCCTTCTACAATAAGACAAATGGTCTACAGATTAAAGAAATTCAGGAGTTTTACTGCTTTCCCTGGAATGAGCAACAAAAGCTCCGCTTGCAGTTCTAAGAGGTGCAAACGAACCTGAGGAGGGCAACAGCAAAATACTAACAAATCCTTGCAATTTGGTAAAACTTGCTGTTGCTAATGCTAAAAAGCTAAGTACCTAACAGAGGTCAAAGAGTAGAGAAACGAAAACCTACATCAAGCAGCAGTTTGTCTCCTCAGTTACAGTTTTGAAGTTTCAACATTCAATATGTTCTTTCTACTTTTTTCAATAAGCATGGCTTAAGTTTAAAGATTCTGCAAATCATAAAATCCTAGAAATTCCAAAGGTTTCAAAGTTTTCTTGCAAAAGTACAAAAAGAAAAGTCACCTGTTGCTGAAGCTAAAGCATAAACGTCAAAGTTATGATAATGATACTGAACTTAGCTAACATCGACTAGTCAAGAAAAAACAGCTTGCCTAAATGTTCACCATCCTTGAGGACCTTAGTATTCTCTGCTGAGGCAAACGGGAGAAAAGTTTTGCTTCTGCCTGCGAGAAATTAAGATCCTAATTGTTTCCCCATGTGGACCAACAGAACCGTTAAGTATGAAGACATCAAGCATCAAAGCCAGGCAAGATTGTGTAATGATTGGATATTGAGCAATGACAATAAAACTTGTAAAAACTGAACATCCAGGGAGGGAAATCAGATAAAAAGCTAAATTTTGAGAAAAACAGAGATGCGGGAGAAGCTGGATGGCTCTCAGTCCCTGGTGTTTTTCTTCTAACAGATCAAAGATGAGAGGGCTAAGATATTTAACCAGCTGAAAATTATTCTTAATGATGACAAACAATTGTGTCTCCATATGTTTGTGTGTGTGTGTTGTAGAGATCCTGCTGTGCTTCATGATATCCACGTGGGACATATCGCTTGCTTTCTAAAATGCCTCAGAGGGTCAAGTGCCAATAAAGCCTTCTATCGACCAGGATGAAAAGTTCTTCTCAGAAAAAATACTGCATTTTGCCAGGGGAAACATTTTACCAGCCTCCACTTATCTCATATTTGCAATTCCAACTTAACGTTGCACCCTCACTATTGAACGCAAAAAAAAAAACCTCATCCAAGTGCTTTGTTCTAGCAGTTTCCAAGCAACCCTACTGCAAGTGTGCACCACAGAAACAAATAATAGCTATTGGCTCCCTCATTTCTAAGATATAGCCACAGCATGCACTGCAGGCAAAGGGTTTCACTTGGCTCAACAAATTCTCTGGTTTTCTGGATCAGGTCCCAGCTCTGGTGGATAATCTATTTGATTATTAGGTTTCCCTACATGTCCATTGGATGATTTATTGAGTAGCACAATTTTGGTTCTAAGCTAATTTTGTGGTGGGTACTGGAGACGCTGTGTATCCATAGCTACAGACCCCTGAGAAGATATATCTCTCACTAAACAAAAACAAATTCAAACCCCAAAAACATTGACTTTCCTGTTACAACTGTGACTGAAAAACTAAAATCTGCAAAATCTTGGCATCTGAATGCTCGGCACTGTCACTTCACGGCAGGAACGCCCTGCGTTGAAATCTGCCGGCCAGTCCGGCCTTTCTGTGTGGAGTTTGCATTTTTTCCCCCTGTGTCTGCATGGGATCCCTCCAGTTATTCTGGTTTCCTCCCACTGTCCAAAGACATGCATGTTAGGTAAAATGGTGAGTCTAAATTGGCTGCAGGGTGTATGTCTCTCTGTGTTTACCCTGTGATGGACTGGCAAGGGTGTATGACAGCTGAGCCAGCCGCCACACAACCCTGGATTGGACAGTCCTGCCTTTGGGCTTTTGAACCAGCAGCAAATTTTGCAAGTTCAGCTTGCAAGCCTTTCAGATGATTAAACTGAACTGGTAAAAACCTTAATTTGTGTCTGAAGACAAAAGAGCATGATAACTTTTACAATGATATTCCACAGAAAAAATAAAATATCCATAAACTGAAAAATTCAGAAAACTCTGACAACTTTATAATTCTGTAATAACAGTTGTCATGAAGGAAGCTTCACGCTGGGAGTTGAAAAGCGATCTCTCAGTTGAAGTGTCTCAATCTATTGTGATTGACTGCTTACTCCTCTCCAATCCATTCCATAGAGATTTATGGACAAGTGGAATGGACTGGCTGCCAGGCAATTACTGTCAAGTGGATCCTATTGCACCTCTTTGTCACTCTAATACTTGAAATTTGGTTCTCATTAGATGAATGTCAAATGGAATTAGGGCCTTAATTTATTTTGTGTGACATTGCCCAGCTTCTCTAAGCCCATCTATGACAACTTCTTTTCCCACAGCTACCGGTCTCTTCACCTTCTTTGGGATAACAAAACCGCCACGTTACAGGAAGAAAAAGCTTTGCTTGACGCGTTTTGGCTCGGAAAGCTAGACACGAATTAAAGAGGACCCATTATGCTTATTTCCAGCTCTACATTCTTAGACCCTACTACAGTAGCTTTACATGATTCATAACTCAAAATAATCCTTATTTATATTATACTGGACCTTAGTGCTGGCCTTCAGTTTATCCATTTACTGAAAGGGAAAAACATGTAGCTCTCCTCCCGTTTAAGCCTCTATTTAAACCAGCTTTCCTCTGTTGGCTGCTCCTCACAAACGAAAGATTTGAAAAGTGGGGATTCAGTGTGCTGTGATTACAGATATCTGCTCATTGATATCGTACAGAGTCTCAAGGCTAGTAAAACCTCACTGAAAATGAGTGTTTTGAGCGGTTGGAAGCCTGAGCTTTTGGCTCAAAGAGAGTATAGTACATATGCTGATCTCATCGTTTGAAACTTTGGCCAAATTTAACATGAGAATCCACCATTCTAAAAATGTATATTGGGGAAAAAAACAAAACAAAACAAGGAAAAGCATAATAGGTCCACTTAAACCAAAATAAAGTGTGTGGAGCTGGAGTTGGGAGTGGAGAGAACGCAGAATACAAATCAAAAGATTTAAACTGAAGTGCAGAATTCTGTTTATCACCGTGTGCGTCACGGTGGGAGACGCGATGATGGGTTGGCAGAAGTTGACAAGACATTTCAGACAGGAATCTGCGTTACTGTATCCGGGGGAGAATATACTGTCTCCTCATCACAGCGGAGGAGCATGACCTGCAGCTGGGCCTGTCAATAAAGTGTGCGCGCGCGTTCAACCAAATCTCCAACAAAACGTCAATTCTTGCAATATCTTGACAGCTACAGTATAAACAGTAACACCATGGTGCTTAATTATGATCTATAATCCTTGTCACACTCCCCTCTGGATTACTGCACCAATAACAGAGTGAGACAGCAGGCCACAACAAAGAGACCAGCACGGACAATGACGTGCCCTCGTGAGAGACGCAGAACTAATGACTTGTTTCAAGTATGCAGAGTCTGTGTGTGTGTGTGTGTGTGTGTGTGTGTGTGTGTGTATCTGTGTGTGTGTGTGTTTCATGACATATAACTTGCAAGTGTTGGCTGTGCCAAGCCAGTGTAACGAACCACAAAAACAACACAAGCTTGGGGATTTTCACTCTGATACTGGTAGACCGATATGAAGAGTCTGAAAAATGAGTTGGACAGTTTTCAGTGTTGTAAAATCATCAGTAGTACTACAGTAGTACTATAAATCTGTAGATGTGATCATTTGCTTGTTGAAGTTCAGAATGTCTTGGAATGTTTGTTTTCTCGTTTAGTGTTTTGCGTCTTAAGACTGATACAGATATTGGCTGATTTAAAAAGCCAATAATCCGATATATATACAGGCTGAATCTTTTTTCTTTCAGACAAACAAAACATAAACAGATGTCCCTAAATTTTATTATGTGTGGTTATTTATTTGTTTACATTCTGACGGACTGCTAGGATCAACTGGTTGTTGTGTTTGTAGTGTTCCAAACGTGCGTTGCCAACAGGGAAGTTGCAGAGCTCCCTCTCGTGGACAAACTTATAACACTTATAACATGGTTAAAGGATGTTATTTGCCTTTTAAATTTTCATCCATATAAGCATTTTCATATAAATGCTTATATGGACAGATGAGCAAACAGCTAATATCGGCTTAATTGGGCGCTAGTCAGTGCATCTTTTTCATGCACTTTTCTACAGGCCAGTTCACTGCCAGATTAGTGGTGCCAGCACAGAAATCACCGGCCTTCTCACTGTTTCAGTGCCAAGCCTGAAAAAATCCACTCGACTCCAAAGTTGAGTACCCCATAAACAAGCTTATGGACATGCAAAGACACATCTAATCAATGCATCACGATTGAAGGTAGATCTCACCAACTCTAAGGATGAAATCAAACAGGAAAAAGGGAAAAATCAAACATAATTTTCAAGCTGCATGAGCTTTCCTTCCTGCCTAGATCGATGTGAGCAGTGAAACTGAATACAGAGTCTTGTGTACTCAGTCAGAAGCACCAATAAACCGTAGGACAACAAGCAGTTGTTTGTGCTCAGAGCTGAGAGGCATGTAATCTCTGGTACACAGCTGCTGAGGAGAAGGAGATGATAGGACAAACAGATAAGATGGAATGATAAAAATTGAAAGACGTGACGGAGAAACAGTCGCACAAATAAGTAAGATAAAACCAACTGACTGAAAGATGAAGAACTGTTGGTTTGCGTAGGGAGAGAAGTAAAAGGTTAGTCAACCTGGGGGTGGCTTTCCTATCATTTCAATGCAAACGGCAAGCCTTCATCAGCTCTCTTCACAATGTTGCCTGCAGCAACGGCTCTCAACAGCTGTCACAGCTGAACCTTCTGGCAGCATTAATATGGCTACTGATGGGGTTCATGACATTATTCTGATATGGCGCAGTCGTCTAACCTGCCCCAAGCAGTATCACCAAAGGAGGTGAATTTTTGAAAGTGAGAATTTTAAGCAGATGATAATTTTACACAGCAGCCAATTCATTTGCAGTGAAATAAGACAGTGCATGTGATTAAACATTATATAACAAGTGTTTTGTGCAATACGGCAGCGCATCTCTCCCACTCGGTCTCCCTAGCCGCCCAACCTTTCAAACACTTTAAACAGAAGTCCACAGTGAGTGGAATTGAAACAAAAAGTGTTAACGCCAGACTACCGGCAGGGTTTCAGGAAGGTAATCAAGGAAATGAGAGGTAGAGAAATAGAACATAAACTAGGAGGTGATCTTTTACTTTCCCCATGGAGTCCTAATTTAAACTGAAGACACACTGTACCTGAAACCAGATGAGATGGAATCTCGCCGGTGCCCATATGGGACTCTGAGTCATTACAAGCACATTGGTTTTGGAGTCAGACAGTTGCGATGGCAAATCAGGGGAACAAAACCGCAAGGATTCGGCAGCCCAATTGACATGCAGTGTGCAATTAACTTTATAATGTGTTTACAAATGAGGTCTTCCCTGTCACAATCTCTGGAGCGTGTGGGTTTGTGCATTTGTACGCAGGTAGAATAGCTTCTGTACTCTACAGAAATACATCAGCATGTTCACCATGCAGTTGAGCTACCAATCGTTAAAAAAAAGAAGGATTCATAGTCCTCATCTAAGAGACCGATGGGGGAAAAAACCGCAGTAACTAATGGACAATAGTATGTTAACTCTGGACCGTGTGTCTGTGAGATTTATGTGTGTAGGTCATAATATGAAACACAGAAGAGCAAAAGCAGAGCAAGACAAAGATGAAAAAGAAGAAAAAAATAGGGAGTGCTGTGTTAGTTTGGAAAATAGGGCATTTTTCCAACATCAAATGATTTATTAAGATGAGCCAAAATAGTTTTGCATGAGAAAAGATGGACTCAAAGCATCTGCCACTACACTGGAGAAAGGATAGGTGTAGTTACAGAACCTGACCATGTTGTTCCTCCACGGTGGTTGGAAACAGCTCTTAATCAGGCGACAAAGTGATGTGATTTTGCTTACCTGAAATATGAATGCATACTTTTGTCTTCTGAGAGAACTCGTGCTGTCACAGAAACTTAAATGCCTCAGTTCAATTCAACTCTATTCCGTTTTTCTCTTTTTCTCTCCGCTTATAGTTTGTTTGTCTGAGCGCATTTGATCAGCTGAGAGCTGAGCATATCACCCGCAGCCTGTCTGATATTTGAAAACAGCTCACAGTTTACTGAAAAAAGTACTTGGGTGTAAATAGTCGCTACTGGGCCCCCTGAGGGTAGAAAACATATGGCAGCACACAGCAATTTAAGGTTTAGATAATGCATTATTCTTCTCTGGGATTTTTTTTTTCTACGTTTATCTGTATTCTTTCCTCTGCCTTCATGATTCATAACTCTGTTTTGCTTTTTGTTTCCTTCTTCTCTTCAGACCACCTCCAAACTGCAAAACTATGGAGATTACAAGCAAGTAGCCAGAAAAATGCCATTATGAGGCCTTGTGAAACAAAGCAATAATGCGCTGCTAACTATTAAGAGAAGAGAAAAATAATAGAGAAGTGCAACAGCCACCGTTCACAAAGGTAAAAAGATTTTAAGTTATTTTTAAAAGCAAAATCCTGAAGCGACAGCCGATGGTTTCCCCTTTTGCATGCAACCAAAGCCTTCGCAGAAGCAAATGATTAATAGCATTTGTACTAGAAGCAGACTACAAATGGAAACAAAGCAGTTTATAGTACAGAAAACCTTGCCCCTGGCCTACAGATTCAGCTTATCCTTATTCACAAATAAACAGAGAACACCACAGTAAGGAATATATATGAAAACTATATCTCTTTACATAAATACAAACTTACTAACACCTACTAACAAGTAGCTACCTATCGCAACAACATGCCTGACATACCACCTACTTCTGGTTACTTGAGTTTCCAAAAGCACAGTGGGAGGCAGAGCTGTCATCGCTCCACACCGGTGGGAGAAGTTCCAACTTTGGGTTTCGCTGGCAGTCACCTAAGCTGTAAAACTTTACTTTTCAATAAGGGTTATAGTGAAAGTTGGCTCAAGTGATCCAGAACCTTCCCTCAGCTTTGCTGTTCAGGTTGCTAGGGAACCTCTCATGAAGTACTAAACACATCTCCTCTACTTCACTCTGCATTCATTCATATGCAACTATTGCATTTCATTAACTTTGTGTCTTCTCTCTCCTTTAGTTTGTGTTTTTTCTTCTCTGTCCTCTCTCTCCCTGTTCTTTCCGCCAGTATCTGTGCCTCTGGAGCAACACGATCCTTACCTGTGGTTACTCGCTCTATTTAGTTTGTTGTTTGTCGATGGTCTTTGTCTCTTAGCTTTCCTCTCACACTGAGTCGAGGCAGATGGTTGCCCTCCCTAAGCCTCATCCGGCTGGAAATTTCTTCCTCTACAAATGGAGTTTCTTTTCCCCACTGTCACCAAATGCACACTCATAAGGAATTACTGTTTTTTTTTTTACTATAATATTGCAAAAACAGAAAAAAAACATGCCAAGAAAGCCAGGCAGAAGCAAGAGACTGAACTTTTATCATAATAAGGTAACAGGAGAGGCAGACTGCAGAAAGACAAAATATCAGGCAAAAAGTGGACTGCACCATACTAATTGTCACTATGTAATATTACAGCAAGGAGCAGCAGTAGAGAGCCTTAATGGAATAACACACATCCACCCTGGCCTGCCCATTTAAACAGAGGGAGGTGTACACGAGTCTGAGTGACCACCAGCCAGATAATGATGACCCATAATGCATTTTGTGACACTGGCTGTGGGCTCTCTAAACAATAAGACCACATATACAACATGGTCAGTACAGACAGAATGGATGGCCAAAAACTAAAGGGAGCAGCATTAAGAGGAAAGAGGTGCATAAAGATGGGGGGATACAGAGCAGAGATGGTGTGCTAGTGTCAGAAAATGAGACAGGCAATGAGATAATGCGTACTGGTAAAAGAGGCCTCTCCGGGAACCGGCACCTTATCTTGGTGGAGGGATTTGTGTGCAACAGTGATCCCAGGGGCTATGTTGTTCAGGGTCTCCCAAGGCAACTTGGTCCTGGGTGAGGGAAAAGACAAAGAGCGATTCCAACAACCCGTATGAGATGTAGATCAAGGGATCAGTTTACCCTGCCTGGGATAGGGTTACCAGGGTCCAGGTGCCAGGCCTGGGGAGGGTGCTCGACGAAGAGCACCTGGTGGCTGTGTTTTAGCCTGTGGGCCCGGCCAGGCGCAGCCCGAAGAGGAGACATGGGCGCATCCACCTGTAGACCCACCACCCGCAGGAGGCGCCATAGGGGTCGGTTACAGTGTGTGTCAGGCGGGGTAGAGCTGCTTGAAAGGAGCCAGTTGAGGTGGTTCGGGCATTCCACTAGGATGCCTCCTGGGCGCCTCTTGGGTGAGGTGTTCCTGGCATGTCCTATTGGGAGGAGGCCCCAGGGCAGACCCAGGACACACTGCAGAGATTATATCTCTCGGCTTGCCTGGAATTCTCCTGGACAAGCTCGAGGAGCTGGGTGGGGAGTGGGGGGTCTGGGTTTCTCTGCTTAGGCTGCTGCCCGCGCAACCCGCCCCAGGTAAGAGGATGGATGGATGGAGAAAGAGAGAGAAAGAGTGAACAGAAGAGAAGGTGAAAGCGGAAGAACGAGATGCAGTCTTACCATATCAATGAGGCTCTCCTGGATCCGGTTCAGTGTGGTTCTCAGTCTGCTGCTGATAAGGCCCAGACCAGATGACTCATACTGTAGAATACATACACACACAGTAAGTGTTTGAAATGTGCACAGAAATCGTCCTCTATAAGAACACACACTTCAGCAGAGTGGTAAAATCACGCTCACACTAGAAAGTTTGCTCTCATCTCACGTAGTCAGAGACAAGAGAATCTTCACTTTCTGCTTCTAGCCAACTCTAATCTTAAAGAGGGAGGAGTAGCTGGGAAGACCCAACATCAAAATCAGGCAAACACACTGACAACAGCAGGTGACAGACGACAGATCACAAAAAAAAATGCAGCGGAGAGGGTGAAAGCACAGAAATCTCAACATCTAAATGCTTCTGAAATCACTCTGAGATGTGCTCGATGTCACTCGTGAAAGCAAATCGTGCACATCTTAAGCTCTTCAAAACAACCACACCACACATGTTGTCTAGTCCTTTGGATTCTCAAAGCAGCACAACCCCGAGGTAGCCGTAACACTTCAGGTTGTACTCTTACCAAGCAGGCCGGGCCCACAACCCTGGCAGCGCCCGCCTCTCTGCCACCATGAGCTTGCAAAGATGGGCTTGGAACAGGCTATGGATGACGAACGGATAGCAAGAAAGAAAAAACAAGAAGCAAAAGCTCAAAATTAAAAAGTAACACACTGGAAGAAGACAGAGAAGAAGAAGACAGCTGGGGAAAAAAGAGGAATGCGCAAACAAAATAAACATAATTAGATTAATGGAAGTAATGAGTGGAATTACTTGTTTGCAATGTTCTGTCCACAAATGTAAAAAGCTTTTCATTCAAGACCAACAAGATACTTTTGTAACTAATAAGCAAATGCTGATCAGCAATGAGAGGTAAGGAAAAAAATAAGACACACTGTAGTTCTGTAAAGTGGGACTCATCAATTCGTACTATGTAGCAGTGTTCTGCAAGTGTTGCAACTGGGGAGGCAGTGAGGTGGCACTGAAAACCCGATACACTTCTCCAGCTCAACATGCCCCTTCAAACCTCTCTGAGCTTAGCAATAGCTCAGAATAAAGTGTCACTGCTGTGTTTGTCCTTACTGTTCAGTGACAATCAATGACACACTTTAAAAACGCTCAAGCTGACTTTATTGTTTTTAGAAACTTTTAAAACACACTGAACGGAAATCAGGAGGAATAATACACATCTAGTAGTTGGAAAACTCAATGGTGATGCCAGCGTGGGTTTGAAATATACGCAATTTGACCATCTTAACGTCAAGGGTTTGAAAGCAGAGGCTGTTTAGAAGTGACCATTTGTTAGGCAGGAGTGACAGTTTTTTTGGATCCTGACCATTTCAACTATTCCTGCTTTAGTTTTCAAGACAGACAGGTGCAGTCGGGGGCTGTTTGCTGTTATTGTAGGCCACAGATGACTGTCTGTATTATTGCACAAGTACATACAAGATAAATAAGATCCAGTGTGAGGAGCAGCTAGGAGTTGAGAGTGAAAAATAAACTCTCTTTCCCAATCAGTTCTCTCTCTCTCTCTTTGTCAAACCCCCTTTTTCATTTCAGCCGGCAGCCTTTCATCCCCCGCATCTCTGCCATCGTTTTTCAAAATGAAAATATTCTACTGTCTCTATCAGCCCTCCATCATTCAATTCAAAACTCTTTCCGTCCTTTTCTTATGATGGCCCTCTACAGTGTCTTCCCAGAGCAGAAACTTAAGTGAAATACACAAGTTTTTCCCCTTGAGGTTCAGCTTTCTGCAATTTTCAAACATTAATAATTTTCCCAAAATGTGTTTGCAAATGTGCCTCTCTCAGCCCCTGGAGCTGAAAACCTGGTTATTATTGACGGTGGAGAATCTGTGAGCAGAGCATATAATGCATCTTTAGCATGTGTGACACTGTCAATGGTGCAGTTTGCCCTAACAAGGCAAATACACACAGGCAAATACACACAGATAATGGGTGTATTTACCCTTTTGAATATTAATGCCACCCATTACTCTTCAAGTGGGGGAGTCAAGCAGCCCCATCTTGATTCTAGCCGTGTAAGAAGAGCACAGCCTATAGGTCAAAACACCAGCGTATGTGACTAGCAATTTCCAGGAGCTTTTTAAAGATTCATGGGGACATTAGCATTAAGCTCTCTGTGGCTCTTCAAGTGAGACTATTAATGAAAATGCTTGGGTTCATGAAGTGACACTTTTGAGGGCTAGAGATACAGTGGATAAATAGTGACAGTAAAAGTTACAGATAGATGTAAACAGAGAGGAAAAGACACAGGAAGGGATAGAGGACAAGGGAAGCCATGTGAAAGGAGCGGGGGGAAAAATTGATTCCGGATTTGGGAAATTAGACCGTAGAACGAGATCGTGGAAAGAGTTAACTTAAGCACAAAAAAAAATTTATTTTTTTTTGTTCGTTTTGTTTTTTAAAGTTTAAGACAAGGTAGGCAGCGCTATGAAGAGATTGGCTCAGAACGTATTCCACATCGGTGACAATGACCCGGTGACAACTTATCAACTCTCAACCTTTCTTCATTTCTGCTTGACACATACGCATGCCAATAATCGGAGCTGGAGAGGCCCCCGTGGAGCTTTCATCCTCTTTATCTCTTCCACCTCGATGGGACAGAAGTCATTTTGTTGCCATCATTATCGCATCCCTGAGGGTGATACTGACACAAATGCTGTTTTCTTCCTTCTTTGTGAGGCACAGTATAAATGACATAATAGCCTTTAGATTGAGTGCAAGGACTGGGCTCGCAGACTGCACCCTATCGTTCAGCTTGAAGTTTTACTGTGAGACAGACAGTAATGAGAAAAGATGGAAGCACTGGTTATTTCACATCTCACTGTATATCATCTAATAAACATAAAAAAAAATCCATCTGTAGAAATAATAAATGCAGGCAATCTCCATAAAGCACCTTACTACTGATGCAGCAGAAGTAATATTAAGCAATTTGTGTCATGAAGTTATATTCCCGAGCTTTGGAAATGAGTATGAAGGTAATTTCACAACAACAGAACAACCGGAAACACAGCCAGCATTACAATGAGCAAAAACAAAAACTCTTGATTACTTGTGGGGTTTAGTTACCTGACAAGATTTTGCTTTTTTTTTTCTCCAGTTGAACTTTTAAGATCTGCAAATCCCGACACAGCACCTTGTTCTAGCTCTTCCAGGGGGACACCAAGCCAGCGTATAGAGACAGGGTGAGTTACCAAGCACCTCACCCTATCTCTAAGGGAGAGCCCCACTAACCTTTGGAGGAAACTTCTGCTGCTTCTATCAGCCGTCTCATTTTCTCAGAGCTCGTGGCCATAGCTGAGGGTAGGAACGTAGATCGGCCAATAAACCAACAGCTTCACTTTCATACTCAGCTCTCTTTTCACCACAACAGACTAGTGCAGTGTTCATACTGTAACACTGCAGGCACCGCACCAATCTGTCTGTCAATCTCCCGCTCCGCTCCTCCCACCACTTGTGAATGAACATTTCCACTTGGGACAGTAACTCCGCCCTGACCTGACATTGGCAATTTTTTTTCCCAGGTGAGGACCATGGTCTCAGACTTGAAGGTGCTTGCTCTCTTTCCCACAGCATTACACTTGGCTGCAAACTGCCCCAGTGCAAACTGGAGGTTCCTGCCTGATTAAGCCAAAAACCACATCATCTGCAAAAAGCAGAGAAGTGACATCAAGGCGCCCAAAGCAGAAACCTTCTGCCGCTTGGCTTCTACTATAAAAACCCAGCTTAACAGCATTAAAAGCATATTTACAGCCTGGTACAAAAAAAAGAGGCTTTGTTACTCATGGGTGGTCCCCCCCCCCCCCCCCTTCATACCAACTATTGGATGGATGAGTTTTGTAGTAACTTACCAGTTTGTATTTAATTAAGGTTTAAAAGTAGCATGTGGCTGCTTTGACTGAGCAGTGTGACGACACAGGCAGCCATTCACAAGGCCTCTTGGACTTGTTTAAGGAGTCTGCCCTTTAGTTTCAGTGAGTAAAATCCCAGCATTTCATTCATCTCGTAATTAGCACTAATTAGCACGCATGCTGTGCTTAAACATTGCGCTTGTGCTTCATTGAGGTTGAAAATGTTTATTTAGAGTTGTTTTCTAAGGATCAAATAGAGGCTTATAACTTTTTAAACCAGTGGGAATTTTCTTTTACAGATACTTTCTGCAGCAAATAAATGTGAAAACGCCACGACGAGCAAGTGTATGAGGTGTGTATTGTATTCCACTCATTAGTCATCAGTATAAACACCACAATGATAGAGAAATACTGTACCATGTCGTTGCGTCCAAAGAAAGTGTACACGGCGTAAAGGTAGTAGTCGAAGAGCTGCGACACACAGTGGATGACGTCAAAGGCAATTGGCTTCAAAATGTTCATCATCTGCATGTACTTTCCTTTAGGGAAAGGAAACAAAGACATAAGAGAACTGAGTGCAATGGAAGCTTTGTGTTGAGTGTGATGCAGAGGGCATCCATGCTATTCTTTAGCACTGTAAAACCTGACAGCAGTTTACAAAGAATGAAACAGTTCTGTTCTTGAGTACATTTTGAGGGAGATTAAAATAGTTAAACTACTATAAGTTAGTCATGGTTGAACTGCATCCTTTTTGAGAAGAACTTAAGTGGGAGCATATTGCATTTGCATACAAATCACAAGGATTTAATTTGGCAGAAAAGTAATAAAGGCAATAACTACAGAGGTACAGGGGTGTAACAAGGTTACCATTGACTCAGAACTGATGTATGGAAGCAGAAAAAGAGAAGAAATAAACTCAATCTAGCTGGTTTTGCCACGAGACAGCACTATTTCTCCCACACTCTCATTTTTCACGCCCCTTCTCTTACATTCTGCACCAAGAACTCAGGGCGCAATCTAACTCCATCAAAGTCCAGCAGAGACTGAATTAGAAGAGATCGCAAGGAATCAAACTCTGCCTTTTTTCTTGCTGCGGGTTTTTCCACGTGGCTCTAAATCGATATTATGTACCGCGTGAAAAAGTACAGTTTGTTTTTTACTGCATGTGCAGTAAAGTTTTGAACAGAGAAGAGAAACATTTTCACTGAAATGGAGAATTTGTTCTCAGCTGTTAAACTGTAAAAGTCTGAATTCACATAACCACATTTTTCAGCTTTGGACCCATAACACAGGAAAGATAACCATCTCCTCTAACTGCACAATGTAATCATATTATGAGGGTGCATCACCAGACTGGTTGCCAACGAGGGGTCATTAAAGCCACATCACATATATATGTAAGCACTTCTTTGGAAACAGAAGGTCAGAACACAGGGCGAAGGTTAACCATTATCAGTGTAGCTCAGTCACGCAGACTTGGAGCATGCCAATTGCAATGATTTGCTAGCTTAAATGATGAATAAATGGAACTCTCAGAAGGCCAGAGAGGACACTGTGTCTGGACTCCTCATAAGCAGAGGTTAGTCATCAATGCGTGTGTGTGTGTGTGTGTGTGTGTGTGTGTGTGTTTGCGGGACTCACCAACAAGCCGGATGACGTTGAGGGTGGTGTTGGTGAGAATTGGTGCGTTGGTCTTATTGATGTTGTAGTCTGACTTCTTCTTGCTTCTCATGGTCTCTCGGGGCACACTGATGCATGCAGGAGGTGGGGTGAGAGAAAGCAGGTCAGAATCATGAGAAAAGAGACTTGCTAATATGTGTCAACATCATTAATCCCCTGAAATGATAGGGCCAGGTTCAAAGCCTTCAGTGTGGGTCACAGTTCTTGTAATTGATCAATCAGAACCCATTTCACAACACAGGAAATGGGACCCCAGTGGTGAAGTCTCTGAACTGGTGATCCTGGAGCTCCAGACCCTGACACGGAGCTCTCTAAGCCATATTAGCCAGCAATGATTACATGGGCAGAAATCATTACATGGTCTGTCTCATTTTTAGATGACTATGCGACCCATTAAATAATTAAGTAGTAGTAATTCCTGCTTATAAGGACAGGAAATAAGCATTTTCTCCTGTTAAATCCAAAACTGAACTAAAATCCCTCTTCTCACATACAAGGTGTTGAATAATCAGGCCCAATCTTATCTTAAAGACCTCATAGTACCGTATCACCCCAATAGCACCTTACTCTCAGACTGCTGGCTTACTTGTGGTTCCTATGGTATTTAAAAGTAGAATGGGAGGCAGAGCCTTCAGCTTTCAGGCCCCTCTTCTATGGAACCAACTCCCAGTTTGGATTTGGAAGCAGGCCCGGTTCTAGCCCACTGTAGTTGGGTGGGCAGACTGAAAATGTAGGTGGGCAAATAAACGTAGACGGAAAATATTAGGCTATATTTGTTTGTTTTTGGGGGGTTGAATACAGCCCTAGTAGATACAAAGATATACATATATAAC
>JAVDPK010001873.1:355878-379928 GCA_034780415.1 Cichlasoma orientale
CAAGCGTGGAAAATAAAAACTATTGTGGGCGTAGCTTGATGGGCGGACCTTTCGCTGCCCGCAGGTGGTATGAGAGGTTTTGATTGGGTGGGCAAGAATCAAATTTGGGTGGACTGAGCCCACCCTTGTCCTATGCTACCGCCGGCCCCGTTTGGGAGGCAGACACCCCCTCTAGTTTTAAGATTAGGCTTAAAACCTTCACTCACTTCAGCACTCTCCATTTAATCATTGGTTATTTTTCATCTCTGGCTCTCTTCCACAGCATGTCTTTCGTCCTGTCTCTCTCCCCTTACCCTCAACCGGTCGTGGCAGATGGCTGCTCCTCCCTGAGCCTGATTCTGCTGGAGGTTTCTTCCTGTTAAAGGGGCATTTTTCTTTCCCACTGTTGCCAAGTGCTTGGTCATTTAACTGTTGGGGTTTTCTCTGTATTATTGTAGTCTTTACCTTACAATATAAAGCATCTTGAGGTGACTGCTTGTTGTGATTTGGTGCTAGATAAATAAAACTGAATTGAATAGTGACTGTGGACTAATGCCAAATTAATACACAAGGACATGTGGTGATAGCTTAAGCAGAAATATCTATATTCGTGAACTCTGAGCACAAACATGGCCATAACATTTCATCATACAAGATAGGAAAGGATCATTACAATGGTGCCTCTGTAATGAGCTGCTTATGAATAAGTAATAATATTTTAAGTTTTGATTCCTCTGCAAATCCTGTGAAAATTTTAGATCAACTCTCAGATTTGCCTAAAAACATAAACACACTCTAAGCTCTTGGCAGTTCGAGCAGGCTTATTGACAAAGACAGTCCCAACTGAACAGTGACATAAAATTTATAACCCTTTCAAGCCGCAGCAAAATGCTGCAGCTAGAAACGAGGTCAACGCAATCAAATTGAGAGGAACACCTAAACTGTTAAAGCTGTAAAATACTAAAACACTTAATGTTGGCATAAATGATGGGTTCTTTAGAATTCAAGCATCCCTGATAATAAAAGAGGTAAACACAAAACTTTCTCCAGCTGCAATTAAATTCTCTTTCAAATGAAAATGAATGCTTGAACACACTGAGCAGAGAAGTGCATAATTGCCATCACCATTATTAACTAGAGACTAATTTTAAAATATGCACCAATTGCATTAGGAGAGGTAGAAAAGAAAGATCATTTTTCATGGATATACAACAAGCTTATTGCTGACTTGGCAGGGTTAGGCAGAGGTTAGCCTAAATTGCTGCTGCTGGAGGCATGAAGACTGGCGTAATGCATGACTTCACATCCTTTTAGAACTGCCTTCAAAACGGAAATTCAAGTACTGATAGTTTTAGCTGGTATGGGTAATTAACATAATTGGTTTACTTTCTTTAATATTTCACAGCTAGCAGTGAAAACTCTTTTTATTTGTCAAGAGAAGTGATCCACGTACCAACCGTCCAAAGCTGTCTTCAACGTGTTGGATGAGAAACAAATAAACCATAATTCTTTTTCCTCACGTTTCATGCAAATTAAAATAAAATTAAAAAAAATGCAACAGCTGGAGTAGAAGTTAATCCAAACAACTCTTTCTGATAGGATTACCAAAAAAGAAAAATAAATCCAGTTATCAAATAAGCCGAACATGGATTTAGACAGAAAGATACATGGACTGTCTGGAGATTTATGCCATACTCTCAGAGCTGAACTCAGAACTAACCTCTTTAGAGGAGCATCACCCGTCTGCTCGTCAACATAGTCCTGCTTGAGCTCCTCGGGGACATCGCTGTCGCTGTCGTAATCCTGATACACACTTTTTTCCAGCTCGTCTGACTCATACTTGAGAAACGGTGAAGGGAAAGATCAGATTGAAGTCAGAGGGAAAAGTGTTGGATGGAGTGCAGATAAAATGGGCAAAACAGAAGAGAATACAAGTGTGAAGACAGGTGTGAAAAAGTCTGACTCGATGGGGAAATGGCGTCAATGTTGCTGATCACAAAACACAGCAACAAAGAGTCCGCAGAGATTTTAAAACAACACAAAATATTAACACACTCTCCAAAATAAAAATGGTGTAGACAAAACTGCGTTAAAGGTCTGTGATTAAATTACCCACAAGGCAACAAATAAACAGTTGAAATAACTTGCATACTGTGAGAGAGCACAAAATTGAGTCACCTCTCACAAGAGAGTTTATATCAAACCTTCCTGAATTAAAGCAATATTTTCAACATGCTCGGGGAACACAAGTATCACATATAAAGGATTTCAAGCTTAGGAGCAGCCCAAAACCTAAGGCTTATCCAGATACAATATGTTACACAGTGCGGTACTGCTTTGGATGTGCAAAACTGAAAGGAAAATATGTCATCATAATGAAAAGGCAAGGTGTCGGGGCACCTCTGAAATCTGAAATAGAAATATTGTTTCCCTCAACAATCATCAATAAACAAGTGATATTACTACTCATATGAGGAGCAGATGAGTAACATCCAGAGCATTAGACAATAGTCGTTATTTCCAGAAGGGCACTTAACAATAGGACATTTAAATGAAAGCAAAGTGCTTTTAATTTCTATTTAACACAAAACACAATTTAGTAAAGGTGTTAAAATATTAAGAGTATTCCAATATTGGAGTTCTGGACATTAAAAACTCAAGAATAGAATTCAGCTGTATCAATTTGCAACTCTTTTCTTACCTTAATCATCAGCCAAGTGCTAGACCAGTAGTTTATTTTCGATTTAACAGCTTCCTTGTTAGACAGCGTGTCAAAGGCCTTTAATAATTATGGCACGTTTTGCACGGCTGGACTCAAACCCTTAATAAACAGTTGTTATGACCCTGGTGAGGAGAGCTTGAGGGACGCCAATTATTTCTCAAATCAGCTCACCTCTTTATGAACTTGTCTGGAGTGTGACTCTATAGGCAGGCTTGTTAATTAGCTTACTTATGTAAGTGGGTGTATCTAGCTGGTGAAAATGCACCGATCTATTGAAATAAAGACGCAAAAAGACAAGTGATGTGATTATAACGGTGGCCTATAATCAAAAGGACCTCTGTGTCATTTCAACTTACAAACTTGTGACTTAAAATACTTGAACATTATGACACATTTCAACACAACTTATTCTAACTTTTTTACAAGATGGAGGGTAAAAAAACAAACAAATCAGTCTGCCTCCTAACTGCCATTTCTTAACGCCTACCCCATTAGATGCCAGCACATCCTCCGTCTCCTCTTCTTTGTGCTCAATGTGCATCTCAAAGGGGTTTCCCTCTCGCAGGAACTGCTGGAACAGAGACAGCTCCTCCTGGGCCGGGCTGGTCGAAGATGCGGCCTGCCTGCTTGGGGACACTGATGGCGAGCGACACTGACCCATAAACTTAAACTCCTGGATTAGAGTAGATGGGACACAGAGACACGCACGATGTTAACACAGCTTCACTGGTAATTTTTTTGAATTGGTGCAGTGTTGCCAAAGCTAATCTAAAGAATTACTTGGATTTTCTGTTGGAGAACAGATCCAAAAACTCAATTAAGAAGTGACTGCTACACACTACCTCTGTTTTAAGGGGCTGCATCACAACAAAAGCAAAAAACTGTATAATAAAGTTATATAGGCATGTTAAATTGAAGGTTCTTAGGCATGCTTATTTATTGTTTAGTGTGTCCAAGCGAAACAGAGATGAAGGAAAAAAGATAAAGATGAAAAAAAAAAAAAACACTCCTTAAGTTCACTGCATTTATGCATTTGCTGACCATGTCCATCCCTTTATGACCATCTTCTGCTGACTGCTTCCAGCAGGTCAACGTGCCGTGTCACAAAGCTCAAACCATCTCAGACTGGTTTCTTGGCTATGACAGTGTACTCAAATGGCCTCCAGATTCCAATGCAATAGGATGCAGAGGAATGGGAGATTAATATTATGGATGTGTAGTTGACAAATCGTTATCATATATATATGAAAGGTTGTGAGAAATAGAATTGTCTAACATACATCCCATAAGGGAAAGCAGCTGTTTGATCTTCATCTGTGTTTTATAAACGAGCAGTGAACTTTACACACTTGCACGTGCACAAACATCACTGTCCAGACCCCCCCCCCCACCCCTCCCAATGTTTCATATCCTTCTGCAAATTTCACAGCATTGGAGTGTGCAGTGAGTGACAGTGTAGAATAAATGAACGCGCCCCTTCCTTCACCTTTTCGCCTCAGTGCTGTGTTTCTTACTCACATGGAGCTGGGCTATGTTAAAGTTAGACTTGACTGGACACAGTTCCCAAGTCTCATTTTCTAGAAACATCCTCAGCTCTTCCAGTCGGGCCCTGAGGGGTTGCAAAAAGAGAAAAGCGAATGAGCACAGTGCAGAGAAAAGGTCAGGAAGAAGAAAAAGTGAAAAAGACAGAAAGCATTAACATCTGTCCATTAATCGCCTAATTCAACATCATATATTCAAGCAGCTCCCAATTTAAACACAATGACAAAAAATAAAGCCTGTAAAAGTCACTAACGTGAAGTGAGAAGGAAGAGCTGTGTGTGCTGTTTGCAACACGATTCAATCCTAACTGTGATCACAGCTCACAACAGCCACCCCTGGTGCTCACCCGCCAGGTCAGTATCAGATCTTTCAGTGTGAAATGTCAGTGCAGTGTTGACTTGAAACGCTGCAGCACTTCCTGTTTCTTTTCTTAAAGGTGTTTGAAGGATGAAAAAGTGAAAACGCAGAAAAACTCAAAAAGACGGTGCGGAATATTCGCTGTAACACTGTGCACGCATCCTGTCGCGTTAAGACAGCACTACAGCTTTATTTCTCACATTCAATGCACTGTGAATCAGAGGACATTAAAACCTTGAAACCAGTTCAATCACTCATCCCAAACAAAAAGAAAAAGCAAGCAGAAATTACCAATGCTGGAACTCTAATGTCTGAACTCTGGCAATGTCATTCTATACTTTGCATCCAGAGGCCGACAGCACACCCCCGCCTGATGACTGGGTGTGCTACAGCAGGAAGCGGACAGACAAATATAGGCATACTTCGCTGAAGGGTAAACCTAAAGCGCACTGAATAGCACGGCGCTAAGTGACCTAGCCAGAAGCAAAGATGTGTGCGCAGACGAGTCTTCTCCTTCTCTCGGTCTGTGACCTCTTACTCTCGTTTTTGTTACATCTTCACACCTCCCTTTCATCATCTGGAACCCAAAGTTGTACCCGATTTGTGTCACACAGCTGAAGCTTATAAGGGCTGCGATATTTAAGCATCTTATCAATGATTCTTGACAGGTAACCTTAACACTGATCAATGCAAATCACCTCAGATGATGTGGAGCCGTCTGCGTGAAAGAATACATATTTATGAATTTGGCAGGAGGTTATGCAATCAAGATGTAAATGTGCTTCCAGCTCGGTGAGTGTTGCCATGTAATTACACATCTACTCCAAAGAGGGTTACGATGAGGATAGAGCATGTTAGAGGCAGCCAGTGGTTATCACTGTGCGCGACGGTTTCTCTCACATAATGATAATCTGCTTTTTAAGAATCAGTTTCATCCATTTTCCATCGTGTTCAGCTTTGATGAACTCGATCAACATCTGCTGTAACTCTGGCACGTTCCAGATAATGATCAAATGGCAGCCGCGTGCATTTCTTACCTGTGGTAGTTTTTAAAGTAGTTAACACTCTGGCGTTTGATAGACTCCTGCAGGACCTCAGACTTACTGCCACAAAACTCCTCACCCACCTGCATCAACCTGGAGGGGAGGGTGGTGGGGAAAAATGTATGACAAACCCAAAAGGGGAGAGATAATGAAGTGAGGAAAGATAGAGACAAAGAGACAGAGTGGAAGTGTTAAAATAAATCTCCTGATTGAAGATACTGCACCAACAAAAGCTGCCATTCTATAGTCCTTATTGGCTCAAGGTGTAATAATCAAAACAACTTTATCAGTAGCTGCAGGGATGAGATGGCTCACTGTCAGTAGGCCACTTATTAGATGGAGACTGTAACGAGAGAGGACACACCGGCTGCCTAAGAAACACTGAAGACCCTCTTTGTGGTTTTAGCTTTGTAATAATTGCATTTAAAGGTATGTGTACAGTGTGATGCCACAAATGCAGGTTGGGACTATCACGATTAAGATTTTAATGCAAAGGTATACAATTCTCACTCACTAGATAGAGGCAGGTGACAAATTTAAGGTAAAACCAACACACAAAGAGTCGCACTAAGGTGCTGGGATCTCTCACTGCAGGAGTTGAGGCTTCGGGTTTTCCGATATCAAAAACAGCTTTTAGCTTCAAAGCCACAGGAGGATTACTGGTGTGTGTGTGTGTGTGTGTGTGTGTGTGTGTGTGTGTGTGTGTGTGTGTGTGTGTGTGTGTGTGTGTGTGTGTGATTGACAGCTGAGCCAGCAGAGGCACAGACACATTGTACACATGCTTGCTCTGGTAACTCTGTAACATGCAAGTCATGAGACAGAGTGAGGTTGAAGAAGAGGAACCGCAGAATTTTCCATTAAAAGATTTTTTCCCATTTTTACTTTGCAAATAAATGATCCTATCTAAAGTATGCATGCATATGCTCACTGTAACCAGTACTGGGACTGTTGGTTTAAAAAAGAGAGAGAGAGAGAGAGAGAGAGAGAGAGAGAGAGAGAGAGAGAGAGATGAACATTACTCATTGCTTTTCTCTTTTTTTTTTAAGGTGAGACACTGCATTAATAGATATAACAGATACAACCATAACCATACATGAGCTAATGTGGCTTATTTAAATATTAACAAACAATTCCAGAAAAAGAATATTGCATAACGTCAGGTTGAAAATTCTTATTTCATTTTGTTGACACGTTGGCTCACATTAACTTGAGCATCGCTCTGGATTGGCAGACTCTTTCACGAGCTTTATCTCAGCATTTTGTCTTTGGAGGTGCTTTGTTCGATTTAGCGTAATGTTAATGCTGTTTTTGGAGTAGGCACACTTTACTGTCACAGTCTCAACCTGCCATTCAAAAAAAAAAATCTTAAGTATCTCTGTAATACTGCAAGTTATTCTGTATTTTTCATTAGTTTTTATTTATTTTTCTTGTTTTCAGTTCAGTTTACTTTAGATGTCTGTTAAGAGTGCAGAACAAGTATTATAATAGAGATCCAACCCTCAAATAAAATAAAATAACATGCACCAAAGCATCTTCAGACTGGCTATGTTGACAAATTTGACCAAATTAAAAAAAGACTAAAGCTAAACATATTTCCTGTACATATTACATTATTTCAGTTTTAATTTTATTCTTAGTTTATTTTTATTTTTTAGTCTGCTTTCCCATTTCTGCCTCTTTCCTATGACGTGAGCTCAGGTGATTGTGCAGCTAAACAAAAAACTTGCAGCACAAAAAATAAATAAACACAGTAATCGTTAGATGAGTAACTGTGATACGATTACAGCATTTAGGAAACAGTACTGTTGATGTGTGTTATGCAGTAATGTAACAATGTGATTAGAGTCATTTCTTACTTTTTAACATGTAACTCTAAACACAGACATTTATTATTGGATGTGCGAGTATGCATGTTTGTAATCTAGTGTGTTTGCTAACTTGAGTCAGTTAGTGAGTCTGCTTAAACCTAAAAAAAGAGGGGGAAGGCACAAGAAGGAAGGAACAGCCATAGCAGGATAATGAGGGCCAATTAATGGATACAAGAAGGAGCTGTCTGCACTAATCCTGAGGCGTACCTGCTGATGACATCCAGTACCACTATGAAATCGTCGTATTTGAAGTTAGACATGTCTGTCCCCAGGATGTAGGCCTTCACTTTCAACTGGACATCCTGTGGAGAGAAATGACAGGAACACTGTAATTTGTGGGAGGAGAACTTGTGATTAAGCAGCTCTGAGTGGATCAGAAATTTAAATAAATAAATGAAGGAGTATAAAGTGTGGAAGAAAAAAGAGAGAGTGGAGCAGACTTTGACAAACCTGCCAGATGCGTGTCAGTCCATGCTCCAACTTCTTCTTCACATAACCGCGGTCTACCACCAGCTCATCAGACTCAGCTGCAGCCGCATCCTCTGCAGGTAATCAAAAAAGGCGTACAGTTGAATTAAAAAACAAACAATCAAACACAAAGTGACAGATTCAAATTCTCTTTATTCACATGCATCTCATTTACCTTCTGCTTGGCTGTCATTTCAGATTCCAGGACAATCATTTAGCTATTTTATTGTGCACTGGCACAATGAGGTACCAGCTGACTCAATCAAAACCCATTCACAACACAAAAAGGTGATTATGTTACAGTAAACAAAAAAATTAAAATTCCACTAATACTGGAGAAAAAAAAATACTCTGGTATATTTTAATATGAAAGGGAACATGTGATAAATGAACTAAAGTAGTGTCAGAAGTCCTTCAATGTCAGAGACATTCTGCAGTAGTTGGCAGTCAGCATCTGTCAAGACTGTAGGTCATATTACTCCCAGAAGAGAGGGGAGAGTGACAGCAGCCTAGAAGCCAGGAGAACAGTGTGTGATGACAGTTAAATATGGTGCTGGATTCCTGTTCACTGTCAGAGCATCAGATGTGATAGCTTCTCGATTATCAGGTCAGCATCCTCTCTTTCTTTTTCTTCCTCCCCCCGATCAGACAGACCACCATGTGGTGCAGACACTGAGTGTCAAAGCAGCAGCAATACTTCCTTTCATAAAATTCAAGCTGCTCGCCCTGTTTGAAGTGAATTTTTTTGGAAAGCCAGCAGCAGTTATCCTAGAAATCAATAAGCAAATGCTGGGAGTTCCACATTAAATTCTATTATTGGAAGACAGGGAAAACCCTGGCTTTTGATTTTCATAGCTGTTTAAAAGGCTCACATTTTGCACAGCACATATGTAGTTTAAAACACGTGCCGTCTCATTTTCAGCTCCGTACTTTCATTTTCAGAGACGAGAAGAGTAGATTTGCATGGTTCAGTTAAAAAAAAAAAATTGTTAATGGGGGCACCAGGTTGGCTCAGTGGGTGAGCAGGTGATCATGTGACCCGCTTTCCTGTCAATCTTCACTGTACTGCTTATCCATGAAAGGCAAAAATGCCCCCAAAAATATGTTTTTAAAAACTGTTATATATTTTAATCTGGGGCTTGTCCACCATCCCCCACCACCACCCCACTCCGTACCACATTGGTAATGTTTGATTAAATTTATTGTAATGAATAAATATATTTGACATTTTAAAAAAAAAGGTCACAATACGTCCCCTTAAAATACATTACTTTTTCTTTCACTGTCTTCCTATTGGATTAACGGGGAATTTCAATTCGCGAGCAGGCATGAATTATGCAGCAAGATGACTGAAAGACCCAGAGACCTAAACACAAACACATAATTTAACTCAGCTTGGCTCAAAAGTCTGCTGTCAAACAGAGCATCTGTGCAGCGGTCCTGCTGCGCACGGCTATAAATATCTTCTGTCATTTTTAAAACAAGAAAACTACACGTGGACGTTACGCGCTCAGAAAAGAAAGGTGTTTGGGGACGTTACAAAGCTGCACATAAAAGCGAGTAACAAATGTGAGCGCTCCTTTTTGATCTGACAATCTGTGGCAGTGAGCGTGTTTTCACAATGATACTGGACCAAAAACCACCTCCATTAAAAAAAAAAAAAAAAAAAAGGCCCCCACATAAATCTGCATTAGATTTACACAGCCCACATGCTGCGTAAATCTAATTATATAAATATAACGACAAAAAAGGAAAGAAACAGCCAGCAGGGCCGGTTACATCGAGATGTTGTGAGGAGGGAATTAGGTCACTGCTGAGTGAAAAAATAGATAAAAGCACCTCAAGAAGTAAAAAAATAAATAAATAAATGAATAAATAAAACCCCAAAGATGCAACAAATACAGGAAAACAAAAATAAGCACAAGGACTCCTGAATGAACTGACACTTCGATGCCTTTGAATGTGCAACTGTTTCTGTTGCAGAGATGCGCACAACGAAGTTCAAAGACTAAAGAACCTCTTTAGATCAGTGACACCTGAAATGCAACAATTCTCCATCGCCAACAGGTAGTTTAGCCGAGTAATAAGTCCAAATGTATTTTGTTAAAACTAGTGATTCCCGGTGAATGAGATCATGAATAAAAGTCAACTTTTCAAAAGCTGAACAATGAAAATCAAATTAAATGACCTAAAATCTCAAAGGACCGTCACAAGCTTGCATATTCATTTTATATCCAGCAATTAATTTCAGAAAAACGTGTGAGTGCTTTAAACCACGAATCATCACTAAAACTATTTTTTTTCCTTCTCTTTTTAAAGCACTGATTTATATCCCGGACACGGTCAAATATGTCTGATCCACAAGAGGAGGAAAGAAACCTTCCTGTTAGCAAGAATGGATAATGGTTACTTTGGGCATCAGACCTGCAAGATGATTTGGTGGACGAGAAGATAGAACTTTAATCCACAACAGCGGATCTAATTTAAATTCTGGTCAGCAAGAATAGTTTTGCACCTGCCTATCATGGATGATTATCTTCTCCTCCCACCAACTGATTGCAATCTTCACACTCAGAAATTCCTGGGTGAACTGATATGAAATATGTGGCCTTATTCATCTGAGAGTCTTGACACTTGGAAGAATTTTCATGATTCACCTCAACTTCTGCCCATCCCTTCATTTTACCTGCACAGCTCTTACCATTATTTTACATCCATATAATATAATATGGTTTTAATTTGACTCATTAATTGGGACACAGCTGTTAAACACAACTGCATCATTCAATGAAAGACAAAAGAACACAGGCCCAGGAGGCACTGTGACATGGCAACTTGACATATCGGGGTTCAATTTAATGAGCACGCGGACGGCGGCGGATGTGAGGCGTTGTGAGAGGGAGAGGGAAAAAAATTGGGGAAGACAAGTAGAAGAGAGATTGTGAAAGCCGAGAGCCCTGATAAAACAGAGCAGAAACTGTGAGTGACTAATTCATGACACAAAACTGAGATCCACGGGGTGTGTGCCAAAAAAGACAAAAGAAAGGAAGTGCACAACCCATTCCCACCATTTTTAACACTGCAGTGACTACGCTATATTTTGTGTACTGCCATTCCAATGCAGCACTGACTTGCCTAAACTGAATGTTTTTACTCAGTAAAAATAAAGTGAAAGAAAAACAAAAATAAAACAGTGCCCTAAAAATCTGGTATCAGTCTATTACAGCTGAAATCAATGTTTTGCCACCAGGTGATAACTGATAATCTTTTTATTCACTTTGACAGAATTCTTCTCCAGATTTCCCCCTTTCCACCAGTTTTTTTGAATTCCCCATTCTCTGTTGTTGTTGTTGTTGTTGTCACATTAGTTCAAATCAGTGTGATCTCCTGCTGTTAACATGGTGACGGTGGGGGCAAGCCTCCTACACAGACTACTTATAAAAAGCCTTAATAATTGTTTCTAGAGAAGAGGAGAAAATAAATAACAGGGAAAGCCACCCTTTGTGAATCCACAGGTGGCAAACAGTGTTTGGCCTTTGGAGGCTGTGTAGGTAACAAAGTTCTCAGTGACTCACAGGTCAAACCCCTGCAGAGGCCTCGGCCCCTCAGTGGTTTGAAGTATGATGCGTATAACAGAAAAATGTGCACAACCTTTGCATCAGTTTCTAACTGTTTTTGCCATTTGAGAATATAAAACACAATCTAAAAGACACAATGGGAAATTATTTACACAGCACAGTAATAGCTGGTTAGAGTGCTATAGGACTAAAATATGATTTCAATATATTTGAGAAATAACTCAAAATAAAAAGGGAAAAAATTAAGGAATTTAAATTAATTTGAAAAATTATTGTCTTGGCAACTATAAGGCCAAAATTGGCCTGTGGCATTGTAACGCCTGGTTAATAAATACCAATGAATTTTAATGGATTAAGGATGATTCGGTGAGACTGCAATGCATAAAAAGCATAAAAAGGAAGTATTTTTATTCACAAATGAACCTTAATGTTTTGGCATCTATTCATAGTTTATAACTGCCCGCCAGAATTTATTTTTATTAAAAACATGCAGCCGCTCTAAATTAGATTTACCACAAACACCACTCCTCACAGTGGAGCTTATCAAATGAATGAGGGTAAAGCAACCAAAGTTAACTAACTTGCAGTGAAAAACATAACTCGCAATATGGTTGAGAGCAGGAAAAAGCTAATCGGAGCTGAGAAATGAACTGAATACTAACGATATACACGCACATCCACTGAAAACACAGTCCAGTAAATACAAGTTTTCTGGTTTAGGGTTATTCGTTGTCCTTCAGTTTCACAGATTTTGTGGTATATTGTAGATCATTGCCTTGCAATGTATCACCAATTTAACAATAATATGTATCAAAGCATCACTGTGTTGTAATACCATTGTTTTCTAGGATTACATATCATAATGGTATCGTGTCATGAGTTATTCTATTATTCCCTTCCTAATATGCACTGAAAGAAGTAAATATAGCTCATTTCACACATGCTGGCGCTCCCTAATTCAGTTTATACACCGATCAAGCATAACATTATGACCACCGTTATGACTGTGTTGATCCCCCTTTTGCTTCCAAAACAGCCCTGACCTGTCGAGGCATGAACTCCACCAGACCCCTGAAGGTGTGCTGTGGTATCAAGCACCAAGATGTTAGTAACGGATCCTTTAAGTCACCTCCATGGATCAGACTTGTTTGTCCAGGACAGCCCAAAATTGCTCGATTGGATTGGGATCTGGGGAATTTGGAGGCCAAATCAACACCTCAAACTTATTAAGCCGCTCCTCAAACCATTCCTGAACCACTTTTGCTTTGTGGCAGAGCGTATTATCCTGCTGAAAGAGGCCACAGCCATCAGGGAATACCATTTTCATGAAAGGATGTAGCATAGTGCTTAGGTAGGTGAAACGTGTCAAAGTAACATCCACACGGATGGCAGGACCCAAGATTCTTCCCATAGTGCATCCTGGTGCACCAGGTAAGCAATGAGCATACTCCACGTGATGTAAAAGAAAACGGGCCATCCACGTGATGTAAAAGAAAACGTGATTCATCAGACCAGGCTACTTTCCATTGCTCCGTGATCATGTTTTGATGCTCACGTGCTCATTGTTGGCACTTTCGGCAGTGGACAGGGGTCAGCATGCTCCTGCTTCTAACACATCAACTTTGAGGACAAAATGTTCACTCTCTGCCTAATATATCCCACCCACTAACATGTGCCACGATGAAGAGATAATCAGTGTTATCCACTTCACCAGTCAGTGGTCTTAATGTTATGCTTGATCGGTGTATATGATACTAATAAACATTAATATAGTGTGAAGGAAGCCGCTGTACATTTCAACATACCCCCGATTAATGAATAAACTTTACTCAACTGCTCTCCCACACAAGGAGCCACGACTGTTACCAACGGCCATCGGAACTGATCAAACACGACAGGAAATGTGCTACAGCAGCAAATCTATTTTGTTTGGTAGGGAGATGAAGGTCACCGTCTCCCTTTGACAAATGATAAAAGCTTATACAGTAAATTACTACTGTGATGATCCACCCACTATCCCCATCCCCCAGGACAAAACAAGGGTCAAGGACACCTTTACATGGAGGTGACAGTCAATCAAAAAGTGAGATGACAGATGTGCCTCAGGAAAGGGAATACGGTATGTGTCCTTTCCATTCTGAGGATGAATGCATTTAATGAAGGATACAGAGAACATGGCATCAGCCATTTAGGACATCCTTTGTGTCCTCGTTCATTCACCTAATAAATGCTGTTCAGCATGGGAAAAGGAAATAAATAGGCAGCAGGGAGGCCAAGGCTAATATGACTGGTCTCCATTTACATCTTATATTTGATAAAGTCTTCAGATAATTACATAAACAGTAATGAGGTGCTGTAATTGGAAATCGAGTATACTGTATTACTTTTATTACAGTGGTGAGAAACTAAACTTCTAGTGGAGCTCACTTCTAAACCACAAGGTATGTATTGCCTTGACAACAGAGCTTCTCAAGGCTGTTGTTTTCACATCTGGCTGGCTGTCTTTAGACAGACATGCTGTACAGTCGTGCGCTTTTGGGTTGTAACTTGAGTGCAACTGCACTTATGTTCCAGGGAAGAGTCAGTGTACTTTATATTGTTACTGTCATAAAATACACAAAAAGTTTTTTTATTTCTTCAAATGAAAAATTTTATGAACAGAACTGTGCAAGTCTTGAGCTGCCCCGCATTTCTTTATATTTTGCTATCTTGCTAGAAAAATGAGAAATAAGAGCAGCAATTTACTGAAACATGTAAACATACATAGAGACATAGTATATATGGCAAAAACAGTTTGAAAGTCAATATTTCACTTTTATTTCTCAACACAGCCTAAACTCTCTGAGGAAAGCTTTCCTGACATTTCTTAAAGCAGTCTTCAAGAGGCTTCTTAAAAGACATTCAAACCTATTCTTATTGGCTGACTTTTGTTCCATCAAGATGATCATACACTGCTTCAATAACGTTGATGACTGAAAGTGTTCCATTGTGTGTTTTTCTATCCAGTTATGCTTTTGCTGCATTGGCAGTGTGTCTGAGATTGTTGTTACGTTGAAAAATGAAGCTGTTATCAATCAGATGCTTTCAAGATGATGGATCAAAATCAGATCTTTCCTTGTTCATAATTCCATCCATTTTGACAAGATCTCCAACACCACTGGCTGAAATTCAGCTCCAAATCATGACAGAGCCTCCACCATGTTTTACAGATGGCTGGAGTTACTCACTGTTGTACCTCTGTGCTGACCTCCTCCGAACGTACTGAGGATGATTTGAACTAAAAAAAAAATAATAAAAAAAAAATTCTAATTTGGATTCATCACTCCATCAGACCTGTCGCCACTGATTTTCAGTCCAGCTCTTGTGTACTTTGACATTCCTCAGCCTTTTCTTCCCGTTTCCCTTTCTTAAGAATGGCTTCTTGACAGCCCCCCATCCACTGAGACCATTTCTGATGAGGCTTTGGTGAGAAGTAGATGGCTCAACTGAAGGGCCACGTGCATCTCTCAGGTACTGTGTCAAGTCTTTGCTGATTTTTCCTCCCAACCTTTCTTTAGGACATGAGTTTTAGATACTGTTCATCTGCTCTAGATAGTTTGTTGCCACTTCTAATTTGTCTGAGAAGTTTTCAGCTAATAGCTCTTTGGGATTCACCTTGACAGGCATAAAAATACTATTTTATGCCTGTCAAGCTGTATTATCTTTGGCATTTTTCAAAGATTCAACTAAAGAAAAAAAAATACAGTACATGTATGTGTTTTTGTGAGAGGCTGCTAGTAACAAAGTGCCTAAAGATACAGTTGTCTGTTACGTGTAGACACAACACTCGTTCATCACTTGAGTTAGGAGCCTTTTTATGGTTGAATAATTCATAGAGACAGTGTTACGGTACAAGGACTGGAGTGAAAGCCTGAAGAACTTTTGCTCAAGACCACTTTAAAAATAATCCGAAAGGGGTGGCTCAAGACTTTGGCACAGCTCTGTAGAAGGGCCAGAAAATTAAACATAAAAATTAATATCATTCAAAGAAAAAGGTCTTGGTTTCCATTTTTTAATTTTGGTCCCTCTGAAAAGCACCAAAATTTACTTCTACAGCTAGAGTGGAATTAGCATGAAGACAGAAGAAACTCAAAGTCATAAATGCATCATTCATAATCCATCAACTCTGCATAAATCTAAACTTTACAACCGGGTCACATTAATTCCACAATGTAAATCCAATAATGGTTACGTAAACTTCATTTTCCAGTAATTAAGACAGGCTGTAGTCCTAGTTTAAGGTTGATAATGCTAAACATAAATAAAATACACTAAACTGCCCAGCAGTACTGCAAACCAGAGCAACTGGTCAACTGTAAAACTATAATGACATTTCTTTGTATAGCTGAAAAGAAGAGAGACACTGTAATTAAAAGTGATTATTCTGCTACTGGCTGGCCTCTACACTGAAATAAAAATTGGTAAAGGCTGTAAAATGTGCATCCCTTCAGAACCCATAAAATAATACAGAGTGCTGCACTAAAGCACTGCCATGCATTTATCATTCTCTGCACAGAGCAAGCTTCAGTCATTCCTTTCTCTAAGCTATAAAGCTGTTAAACCTACATGTATGGTAAGTGGAAATTAAACAACAAGGAAAGACTAGCACTCCCTTGACTGAAAATTTCACCAAGTCCATTTAACCTGAGTTTGTGAGTTTCTTTTCAGCTTTAGGTTTAGGGCAACTTACTATTTTCTGAGAATATGTAAGAAAAAGAGAAACAGAGGGCTGGGTGTGAGGCACCAAATATTAGCATCTGCTAAACCGTAAATGAGACGGATCATTCGACGGGATCTGGATTACGTGAGAGGTCGTCACTGCAGCTGCACCAAGATGAAAATGCTTCGACATGAATTTGTCAAACTTTTCTTCAAATCTTGGACGCACAAAAAAAATAAATGTGTTGCCTGAAAGAATAAATATATACTGAGGTAATAGGACTGAATAAGTAAAACCCTTACCTGGAGTGGGTGTGGTCTCCTGTTTGTCACGCTCCTCGTGCCACTGCATAGTGCGGTGGTAGCTCAGCATCACCTCCCACAATGCCTTGCACAGATCTGTCAGGCAGGGAATGTAGCTGTCCAGAGTAATATGCTGCAGAGACAGAGAGATAATGAAAACAAGGTCACAGATGGCCCTTTTAAATGAATTCTTTAAGAAGCTTTGTACTTTATTTCCTTAGCTATACTATAACTACTTTTAGAAGTGTGAAAAGCAGAGTCGGGCTACTTTAAGAAAAACTGCGATATTCAGCAGGACACTGGCAAAACGGATTACTGGCTGTCTTCTACATTACATCTAATTAAAGTCTGCTTATACTAATCATCCAAGGACACTGCTGGAAAACACTTTCTGCATCACAAGAAACACTTTCATGTTATATAAGTGTTAATTAAAATAAGGAGTGATTAAAACAGGGATGGTACCGAGATGTAATCACACAAATACACAGCAGATTAAAAAAGTATTTGATGTGCACACTAGGTGAGTGATTACAACTTCAGCGTAACTGTGTCAGTGACTTTCAAATTAATACAGAGATGCCATTTAAAACTTTTACTGCATCAGTGAAGTAAAACTACGATGTCTGTGACAAAACTACCCTTTCAGCAGGCGTGTAAGAAAGCAAAGGGCTATCAACACTTTATGGTTGCTGTGGTAACAGCGCTTGTGTGAAGTTCAAATGCATTTTCTCACATTTTTGAGCATCGGTATAACAAGCCCAGCACTGCAAATACAGATAACGTGTGCATGTGGGTGGAAAATTACTCTAGATTAAGACGAACGCATCCACTTTAATTTGTTTTGTGTTTGTCTTCATAAAATTGTAACTTTATTATAGTGCACGGTAAAAGACATTTTAAATACTGAGAGAAGATGCTCTCCGCCTGTCCAGTAAGTGGTGCAGAAGGTGGTCAGGATTATTTCTGATGGATAACAGCTTGTTCAGTGACCTCCTCTCTACCACAGCCTATCACACAGCCAGCCTTCCTCATCACTTTATTCAGTCTGTTGGTGTCACCGGCTCTCATGCTGTTCCCCCAGCAGACCACAGCTACACACGAGTGATAAAAAAAGATCTCCATAAAACCTGCTCATCCCCTTGTTGTATACAGCCTCTGTGTTCGTACTTGGTTGCTGTCTGGTACTTGTACTCCTCCGCTACATCATCCTGTCCCAGGATAGACACGGGTCGTGTAGTCGTCCTCTTCTTTCTGGAGTTGATCATCATCTCTTTTATTCACATTCAGAAGCAGATGATTTTTCCTAAACCACTCCACAAAAAAATCACCTGCTAGTACTCTGTACTCCTCCTGCCAACACTAATACATCCAGCCACTGCAGAATCGTCAGAGTATTTCTGTAGGTGTCATGACTCAGACTTGTACTAAAAGTCAGAGGTGTACAAGCTGAAGAGGAAGGGAGACAACACAGTCCCCGTGGAGCTCCTCTACTACACATCACCAAATAAGACCGGACCAGACTCGCATGCCTGTCTGTCAGGTAGTCAGTAATCCATGAGATGGTGGGCGTATTTCCTGTAGCTTCTCTCTCAACAGCAGCAGCTGGATCATGTTAAATGCACTTGATAAATCAAAGAAGGTCAGCTGGGAGCGTACTCCCATTTTGGTAGAAATCTACTTAGATGGGTGTACGCTGCAACATGTATACGTTTGTATCAATAAGCTCAAAATAAACACTGGACATGTTCAAGAGACCCCGAGTGCCAAAGCAACACTTGCCAGGAAAATCCCTTGACAATTTCTTACATTTCTTGCCAAATTTTATAAAATAGATATATAAAATAGACAGTACACAACAGCATCTAATACATCTGGCCCTGGAAAAGACGCAGTGATGACAGTCATTAGGTTTTTACCATTGGAATCAATTGTTCCCTTGATTATAATCACATTCAAACTTGAGAGATTGTAACACCTTAATGTGTGTTTGTAGCCATCTGTAAACTGACATTTTTAAAAGAACAAACCACCTATAACGTGGTGACCACAGCAAATTCTTCACAGTGGCCAATAGCAGAATTAAGCAATTATATAATTAAGTGAATTTTGTTTCCTAAAAGCAGGTGTTAGGATGTGTAGTCAGGTATAAAAAGAGCAGCAGACCTCCAAAATTACACCCCAATTCTTTGTGCCATTAAAAAGCTGTGTTGACTACAAGAGCATGTCTTGAGTTATTCTCAAATCACCAGATAAAAGTTAAGAATAGTTACACTGATAACACTCTCATGAAGTTTTTTCAAGTAGTCTTACAAGGTTTCTTAACAGTTTTGAAAATTAATATCACAAAGTATTTTTTATTTAAATATGTAATGAAGTAATGGCGTTCTTATTCTTCCCGATCATTTTTAAAGGAAGCCTGTGGTATAAAGCTACAAACTGACACCTAACATGCATCACTGGATGGAAAAATGTTTAGCGCTACGATGACGCACACAGGGACAGAGTTGCTCTCGAGGAACGTTAGAGCAACATGGTGACAATGTATTATATTGGCAAAAGTATTCACTCACCCATCCAAATCATTGAATTCAGGTGTTCCAGTCACTTCCATGAACCAAACCAAGCACCTAGGCATGCAGACTGCTTCCACAAACATTGGTGAAAGAATGGGTCACTCTCAGGAGCTCAGTGAATTCTAGCCTGGTACTGTGATAGGATGCCACCTGTGCAACAAGTCCAGTCACGAAATTTCTTCACTACTAAATATTCCACAGGCAACTCTTAGTGGTATTATAACAAAGTTGAAGCGATTGGGAGCGACAACAACTCAGCCATGAATCGGTAGGCGACACAGAATGACAGAGCGGGGTCAGAGGACGCTGAGGCGCATAGTGCACAGAGGTCGGTAATTTTCTGCAGAGTTGGTCGCTACAGGCCTCCAAACTTCACGTGGGCTTCAGATTAGTTTAAGAACAGTGTGTAGAGAGCTTCATGGAATGGGTTTCCATGGCTGAGCAGCTGCATCCAAGCCTTGGATAACCAAGCACAATGCAAAGTGTCAGGTGCAGTGGTGTGTCAGGTGCATGACGCCACTGGACTCTAGAGGAGTTGTCGGTGGTACGTATCTGACCTCACAAATGTGCTTCTGGAAGAATGGTCAAAAACTCCCATAAGCATTCCTAAACCTTGTGGAAAGCCTTCTCAGTAGAGTTGAAGCTGTTATAGCTGTAAAGGGTGGGCCGGCATCATATTAAACCCTATGGATTAAGAATGGGATATCAATCAAGTGCATATGTGTGTGAAGGCATCCTTTTCAAAGTGTTAGTTCTTCCCACAATTAAAAATAGGCCACAGAGGGCCTTCCCACACTGCATTGTAAAAGTGAGTTGGCAGCGTGCAGTCCAAAGCATTCAGCCTGTGCCACTGAGAATGTATAAATAAATAAATCAAATTCTATTTATGCTGTTCACCTAATTTATGTGCACTTATTCCATTTCAGCTCAGCATGAGTCTCTCAACTGCTGTTTTGCGACTCTCCTCTGCTCTCTGTTTCACTGTGTGTTTATGTGTCCTCTACTCTGCTTCGCGCGTGTCACGTTGAAATTGTTTCAATATATTAAGTTAGTTATCATGTACACATGAGAAATGAGAAGATGTTTTTCAAAAGTAATTTGAAATGATTAATATTATCTATCTATATCTTAAATTACAGGCAGACTAGAAGTATCAATTAGATAGGTGTGCTCATGAAACAGTGGCATTTCATGTTCTCCACCAGCAAACCATATCACAGCACCATGTTGCCAAGCAACCAGAGTGAGGGGTGTTTGAGAATGAGGGTTAAGATCTTTAGTGGGGCTTAATGAGAAGAAGTAACCTTGGCTGCACTCTCACAAAGTGTCTGAGTGGCTGTTGATGACTACGACTGATTCGCTGATCTGCTTGTCACACCTGCAGTTATAAAAACATTAACTACCCTGTCGCTGGAACCATTTCTCAACCTTGTTGGACACATCTTTCTCAACGAGGACAGCGACGAGAGCTAGGAAGCAGGGCTCAGGATCTATTTTAATCACTTGATTTTCTCAAGACATCATTATGCACATTACAAATGCCAAAAAGTGTCAGTGAGAGTTTGAAAAGAAAGTGCTGAGTGAGTGTTCTACCCCCAATTGTGTGAGTGGGCGTATGCAGGAGTATGCAGAAAAAGAAAGGCCTCACATTTTACATGATGTACAAGGCATGCAGTTGTCCGCGACTGAGTGACTGTCGCAAATCCCCTGCCCTCTCCATCAAATGCTAAAAAAAAAAACCCACACAAAATATACCTGCACCTCTATGTAAGCAATTAAAAAAACAAAAAAACAAAAAAAGTACCTCACATAAAATAATTTCTTTAATTCAGGATTACACATTCACATTCTCTCTTCACAGGCCTAAACTCAGTGCATAAGTTTGCTCTTGTGGCTGCTGCGTTGCGTTGCAGAACAGCTTAAAGTTAGAGCTTATATTCTTAATAATATCTGAGATTTTTTTTTGGTATGTGTCTTTGTGTGTTAGAGACAGATGGTGGTTCTAGGATTAAGTTAATTGTCGTGTTCTTGTGCACATTTAATTTGCAAAACAGATCCTGACTGCAACGTGATTTCACAAATGAGGCTTAACTAAATAGGATTCATCATAAAAATTTTGCAAAACAGCAATGTTAATACTGCATCGCAACTTTGCCAAAAGCGATGGTTAAGACCCCACGCAACGCAGTGGGTGACTTTTTCGGTTGCTTTTCAAACCGCACATATCCTAGAAACATAAACAAATCATGCAAGAGACTAAAGAGGAAAAAAAAGATCTTATAAATTGGGCACCCTGGAATGAGGATCCAAAATAAAACAAAACAGTCCTCTGAGGGAACTGAGGGAAAAGTGTAAAAACACAGCTAAACAGCTTCTGTGACAGGGTAATAAAAACAAACTACATGAGACCAATTTCCATCCTTAAAAGCTCGGATAATAAGATGCACATCGTTCTGCAGTAGATTAGTTTTTATTTTGCAGTGAAGCAATCTAGAGCAATAGTTAACAAAAAAAAAAGCTCTCCCACGATCATGGCAGCTCTGCTTGCTAAGAATAAGTAACATCTGTGGGTATGATTTCATTCCAAGGCCTTATAAAATGGTCAGTAATGCAACAACCCTAAAGGTTGCATTAAAAAAACAAGAAAACACTACACACACAGTGTGTAGTGTTTTCTTGAGTTTACTGAGAGTATAAATGATGCTATATATTTAAAAAAAAAAAAAAAAAATTTTCCTGACTCACTATCAGCTTCTACAGACTGCAAAGCTCATTACACACCACATTACACCACAACCCTGTTTTGAGAAAGTTGGGAGGGGAATGAATGTAGTGACTAGAAAACCTTTAAAACCCTCTGCTTTAGTGAAAACAGTACAGACATAAAATATCAAATGAGAAAACTAAAGGCATTTTAATTATTTATGTATTTATTTAATGTACTTGTTTTGAATTTGATGCTACCGACATGCTTCACAAAAGGCCAGGAGCATTTGTAACACTATGTTGCGTCACATTTTCTGTTTGTGTGTTGGGGAACTGAAGAGGCCACACGCTGTAGTTTTGAAAAAAGCAGATTTGTGCCCTTACATTTAGGAACTAATAAAGAATTTGTTGAATCTTTCAATGTACTGTGTATTGTAGACAATTATTTGCAATTTTATACTGAAAAGAATTATTCCTGATTAGCTGAACTACTGTATTTGTACTGCTCACAGAGGTGAACACCCTCCTCACATTTATTACTTCAGGCAGGTTATGTTTTCGGTTGTGTTGGTCTGTATGTCAGCAGGATAATTCGGAACATTATCAACTAATTTTCATTAATATTTCTGGAGGTGTTGGGGTTGGTACAAGGAACAATTGATTATACTTTGGTAGAGTATCAGCACATAGAAAATCTGGGGTGGGTGAGGTATGCACTCGACTGAGTGCCCTTGAAGTTTATAAAAGCCTCAACATCTCTGGGATCCCTTCTTCTACCCAGTCATTTTAGTAAATAGCCTAAGTGATTGTGGCGCGTTCTATCAGCGGTTTTCTAGCATTGAGCATATCCCATCTATCATATGGGTCTCCTAAACAGTTACAGCAGTACTTATATTAAACCTCTTGAATTAAAGCTGAAAGTCTGCACGTCATTTACATCATCGTTTGATTTTAAATCCACTGAGGTGGCGTACAAAGGCAAAACTACAAGAACTGCATCTCGGTCCAAAGAATTATGGACCTAACAACATGCAAACATGCTGGAAGGAAAAACCTAACATTTGCTTGAGCGCATTCTCATTTGCTACTATTTTTACTCTTACAGGCTACCATTTGGCTGGATGAGCATCATTACTATAATCACTATGGTTTATGACCAACAAATGCATCATATTTTTATGAACTGTTCAGTCCAGCCTTATCTCTTCTCCTCTGTGAGGTTCTATGGAGTGAACTGCCCTATTTGCATCGAGAGAAATTTCAGACAGACCAAGGGATTGACAGGGAGTGAGGCTATCCAATAATGATGAGATGTTGATGTAAAATTAATAAGACCCTTTTCACAATCAGAACTGACCTTTCAGAGCGCTCCCATTTCTCTTGAATTTTTAAGGCGCATAACTAAAAAAGCGAGTTCAGAAGGTGTGAGGTGGCTGCAACATTTTCTCAACTTTTATTTATCACGGGAGGAGAACCTAAAGTTTGCATTTCTACACGAAAACAAGTTATTTCCGTTACAGTTCCAGACAAGCACAAAAATTGGGAATTTGATGTGTTTCTTATGAGCATGTTGAGATTATTTGCTCAAAGAGCAGAGAACACTGCTTATTTCCCCCAAACCACATTTTCAATGCAGTCTGAGCCAGAACAAGTATATTCTTCATACTAGTCAGACAGACCTTGGAAACAACAACTGAGTGCCTCAACGCTGCAAAAATCGAACAGAGGAGGACGGTGACAGACACTTTAAATGTGCTGCAATCTCAGTACAGCTTGTCTATGAACCACACAGGCTATACACATTCATTTCAGATAGGAACTTCAATTAATTGTCCTTTTGACATTTTAAATGCAGACACATAAATGCCCCAAATATTCTAAACTCAGGAGCCAAACCAAAACATTTGATCTTCGCATGGCATCGGCGAAGCAAAAGAATTGCATGTGGGTGCTCACATACTTCTTCATTTGAGCATGCTCCTGTGTGTGAACGTGCTGCCATATCAAACACGATCACACAGTGACGACTGTAACAACACACCCTCAGAAGTCTTCAACGGGAGTGTGTAGGTACAGTGTGTGTGTGCTTGTGTCATGAGGATGGAACCATTCAGGCAGCCCACCCTGCTGACAGAGGCCCCGTTTACACGACACCGTTTCAAAATGAAAACGGCGTCGTTTCGATGCGTTTCGCCCTCCCGTTTACACGA
>JAVDPK010001873.1:380028-390313 GCA_034780415.1 Cichlasoma orientale
GTTGCTGTGATGAGGTCTACTATGGGAAGCTGTTGTGGGGATATGGCAAAATTGAGTCCTTTGGCTAGTACATTTTCTTCTGATTCGGTGAGGACCCTGTCTGATAGGTTCTTCACCCACTTTTCTTGGTTACCGTTGCTTATGGTGTCCAGTCGCCTTTTTCAAGCTCCAGAGACTACTATGACCTGGATAACTGAGAATCTACACAGACTTTTTTTTTAATGCATCATAACTGACATCCATAATAAATAGCTGTAGTTCACATTAAAAAAAGGAGACAAGGAATAAAAGGTATAGATGTCAGTTATGCTACTTCTTGAGGCAAGAATGCTCCGTTTCACTGTGCATAAAATATTCTAAATATAACCTCAAATTAGTGAGTGAAAGACAGATGAAATTTGAAAGCAGGCCCGTTTCAAATTGCTGAAGGAACATATTCATCCAGAAGAATCTTTGACCTGGAACCTCTTTACAAACCGGGAGGAACAAAGCTCCTCTCATGCCATCTACCAGCAGGGGTAGAAGAATATGCATAAACAGAGAGGAACCAGGGGAAGAAGAGATGGAGACAGAAAGCAAGGGGATGTAGCGTAAAGGTAAGGGGTAAAGGACAGGCCACTGTAGATGTAAGCACACTTGGCAATACCCCAGGTAAAAGCTGTGCATTCAAACACCAAAGCCAAACATGGAGCTAAAGGGTCAGGGAGGAACATACACTGGATATATAAGGTGAAGCTGAATCCTCGGATGAGGCTCGGGATAACCTTTACCTATACCTTTATACAGTATAACCTCTATGTTGTAGGTTAGGCATAAGGACATATTCTTTGAGGAGGTCATGTCACCCCCCAGTACGGAGAAAATACCAAATCGGTCTGTCGAGTGAGAGAGGCCCTAGCTGTATCAAGGTTGGAAGGACAGTGAAGCTCTGTGAATTAGTTGGCAATATGAGCTAAGTGACTCCTCACAAATGACATTTCATTGCAACAGAGGTGACCTTAGCATGAAGCGTAGGAGGCAGCGGAGCTGTGCCACATTATAACATTGTTTTTAAAAAGCCTCTTACAGATAGTAAAGTTACTTTTTACAGTGAGTGGAGCAGTATGCTGTGTTTACTTTCTGCTTGTTTTTTCACATTTGTGCACAAAGATTCATGCAGTATGAAAATTGCAGGAAATTCAAAGTTCTTTACCAAAGCCACTATTTACCTTTAATGCATCTTGTATCTATTACATACAGAAATGCCTGTCAAAACACAGCTGTTACTGTGACTCAGTGAGATCAGTAATGTCCTACAGTACTATATAAATCCCATGATAATATTGATCAGGTGTTACTGAATGAAATCTGGATTTTTTTCCAGAGAAGCGGACGATGTCGTGTCCTGACGGGTCAGATTTTCCTTTAATGATGATAAAACCTGCAACATCAGATTGCAGCAGAAACAACAAATGCTTCTTAAAATGAGTGATGTGTGCATTGATGCATGTGGCACAGCAGCAGAAATGGTCAGGATTTAAAATGTCCTGTGTTCTTCTACACATCTGGACAGGTCAGCTGTTCCAGACACACTGCAGGTTTGTACAGTGGTCTTGTTTGTGATAAAGCAGCCCTTCTTTGGATGAATCCGGAGCTCCACCAGAGCAGTATCATCACGCACAGAGCTACATTACGGTATCTTTACTGTGTTATGGGATGTGGAGTTGTGAAGGTGAACATTTTAGCTGCATCGATTCTGCACTCTTCCATTTAAGGGGTCAGTTCACCCCTTTTTTCCTCCTATATTTCTAGTAGTATCTCTGCATTCAGAAAGTTTGGATTTTCTAGCAAAAATATGGTGATCACAATAACTAAGAGCATTCCCCCCGATGTCTGACTGCTGATTACACCCTTGGGTGAGAGTGTAACACACCTCTCCAGAGGGGAAACTCACTCTCAGCATGTTCATGATGAATTGGCAAAGTTATGACTTGCTGGGCATGAAATGTGATTTATTTCAATCTGGATTGAAAGAAAAAGACAGAGAGAGAGAACTGAGGCATGTGGGCCAGTGTGGAGACCCCCCCCCCCCCAAACCACTACAAACTGCTGCTGCAGTGCATTGGGTCTGTATTGTGAGCAAGATTAATTACCTGAAAGTGAAAGCCTACAATACACTATGCTCTTCCCTCCTCCTTAATTTCACTTTAAAGAAAAATCTGACAAATACTACAAGAGAATAATATTCGAATATACCATATTTGAGTAGGTATTTGTATATCCAGCACAATGTACCCGGTTCATGTTTTATTCAGGTTCTCAATATACTGACTAAAACAAAAAAAAGGTCTCTGCGCAAACAAGCGGAAGCAGACTTCATCTTTTAGAGCAAAAAGCTGCTCAAAAGACTGCATAAACTGACCAGACAGACAGACCCATCCCCTTACCGTGCACAGATCCTTATACTGCATCTTCTGGAACTTGGTATCGGCATTGCCGGCACACAGCTCGACATATCCCAGCACAACTTGGAACACTGTGTTGTGGATGGCCTGGGTGAAGTGCATGTGTAGCTGGTCCATAGCAGTCTGCAGAGAGAGCCAATCACACTGTTATGAAAACTATTATGCCAAGATGTCGCTGTCAGTCTGCCAGCGTGGATCTGTGAAAAAGGCAAACAGCGGGGAAACTGCAAATCACACTTCTTGGAACACATATTGTGTACTTAATATTTTGAGTTTCACACTATAGCACAGGGGAAATGAGGATAGCTGTCTACCCAGGGAACTGCAATGTTCCAGTCCGAGTAAAAATGGGCAATTCTTTGCCTCCAGTTTCCATTATTCATATCTTGGTGCAGTTTGCTCCTGTAAAAGGTAATTAATGAAGCCATGAGAAAATAGCAGAAAAACACAATGGCAGAGACATATTTGTGGCGCATTTGGTGCGGCAGCGGAGCGAGCTGCCTCCACCTCTGTTCACTATTAATTTCACGTGACATCCCTGAAGCCATTTTATCAAAATCATTCATCATGAGAGCGTTATGACTCAAAGGGAAATAATCCACAATTACTCACAGAAAGATAAACATCTACAGTGTCTTAAATATCACCTACAAATAACCTGCTGTTATTGACTTTTCAATGAATTCCCCACTGAGCCTCCATTTCTGCTCCGGTTTTGTTTGAATTCAACTATAGACGTGTCATTTCCTCTACATACAGATCCAGCAAACATGAGGGAGCGTTAGCCTTTATCTGGAGTTTTGTTTGTATCCACCTGGTGATTGCAAATTCAATATCCACCTTTTTTTTTTTTTTCCTTTTTTTTTTTTTTTTTGGAACCAGTTTTTGTCTCCACATACCCCCGTGGGGAATTTTCTTAGAGCTCCACAATGCTCAACATCACTGTTGCCTGCGGTTTGATCGTGGGCAGGTAGCTTATAGTGAAAATATCCCAATGACTAATGTGGGAAGAAAACAACATCACATAGTGATGCCTTTAAAAAAAAAAATTAGCTAAAAGATGCTAAAATGCTTTGTTGAGCTGAGGGTAGTAATTATTTTCACATGAACTAACACAGTTTCATTTAACAAAATAGTGATTAACCCTGTTATCACCTCAATTGGCAGTAATTATTAAAGGTTTTATTGTGCCAGTAATTCCAAAAGCTACTAATAACTATCACTTCACAAAAAAAAACCCCAAAAAAACCATTCAGTTTGTGTTTGCTTTCCTTTATCCTCTCACATTTACCACCTATTTTCCGTCTTGCAGTTCTCACCCACTGTCTCGCTACGGGACCCTTGAGAAATGAGGACACCAGAGTCGCAGGAGACGTGGGCACAGTATTGAGCAAAGCCCTAGGTAATGGGTGTTTGCAGTGCAATTAGATTTTCTTACCACGAACTCAGGACCACAAAATGTAGCCCCCATCCATTGTGAACCCCTGCTGGCACAAAGTCATTTAAACATTTCTTTTCTTCTTTCTGGGGGAGTTTCACTTCATCTGTCCCCAAAACACAATGACAAATCACTGGCTGTACAATGTCTAGACTGTAGATGAGAAAAAAGGAACAAACTATTTACCCCCACTCCCAGAACAATAAAACTTTGTCTCTTGCCATGTTTAAGATGAGTATCAGTGATTGTAACACTCTATATGATAGAAAATTAGAAAAAGCTGTACGAGTCCCCTTTAGCAGACACAATTATCAATAAACTGCATGTCCGAACTCATCCTTTTGCAGATACCAAAACAAGCAGATGAATTGAACAGATAAATGGGCGAGCTGTCAGACTATTTAGGCTGAGAGAAACCAGAGCATCTGAGCCAGATAATGACTGCCAAGAGACGATTGTAACGAGGAAAAAAAAATGCAAATGGTTTGGCGCGGTATGCTACAGTTTGTTAGGCATTTTGTGAGGCTGATTACTACCTTGAGACGGTTAATTTGGGTATTCAACAGAATCAGATTAAAAGTGCACACTTTTCTGCAACACAGCAAAAGAAAAAAAAACGAGATTAAGATAAAGAAAATGGCTAATTGAGATAAACACGGATGCAGCAGCAACAACAACAATGTAGTCAACAACAGCTCCTTAGTTTGCTTTTGTGTCTGCAAATGCTCATTACCGAAGTGACTGTAAAGCATCGATCATTCTCTACAGAACACGGCTCTTTTCTCAGGTTATGAAGGTATTCGGCAACTTAACGGCTACACTCTGCTTTCCAATTTTTTTCCTTTAACATTGCAAAGCTAACACTACTGTATGGACAAAGTGACATAATTGGATTTTGCAATACCCGTCTGCACTAATGCAGAAAAATCAAACAGGCTGCCTAACATTTTAAAGCTGTACAATAAAATATCATGTTTGCAGAGCATTCATCTTCCCCAGCGTAACTCGATCTTAGACGGGGACATGGGAGCAAAAGTTGAAAGACAGACGGTGAGACAGAAAGGAGTCACTAATAAGAGATATTACCAGTGCCATTCAAGGTTAAAGTCGATTACATTTTCTCCCCCCAGAAATTGCTGTTTTTTTTTTTCTTTTTGTTCTCAACATAAAGAATTGACAGCTTCGAATAAAGTAAAGAATGTCGCAGACAAACGCTGTTTGTGACAGCATCGGCTCCTCTGTTTTGATGTTTAGAGACATTATTTTATATTTTACGGGGAATAGTTTGGAGAGTTGTGATTCTTCTCTGTGGATGGCAATGGATTGACATTTAAAATCACAAGGATGACGTGCCGCGTGGTCTTGTTCATTCAAAGAGTCAAAAATATGCTTTACTTCAAGGCGAAGACCCTAAATGTACACGCTGGCATGAAAATGCATCCCCTTTAGCAAAAAGTAGTAATAATATTAACAAAGAAAAACTTTAATAAAGAAAAATTCCATTCTTATGTTTTCTCTGGTCTAACCAAACTATGGAATTTTTTTTTTTTTTTTATCTAAAAAGTGAAAAAAAAGTTGGACTAACTTTGCCAACTAATTGGACAAACTCCCATAGTAGCAGAGGAGTGCACAAAGGAAAACAACAGAATCAAGGACAGTCACAGGAAACTTTAAAAAAGGATGCTGTTATCTTCCAGGTCCAAACAAAAATCCCCATATGAGCAAAAGAGAAAGTCAACCAAAAGGAAACTTTTGTTTGCAGCGAGCAAAGAAAATAAGCAGGTCATTGTCCAGCCATGTTCAACCATTTTCACTGACCCTTGTAGGCCAGCCAAACCACTGACCTGTGTTTTCCCCAGTAGCGTGTAGGCTAGCTGGACCTTGGTGTAGTGAGAGACATCAAAGTGCTTGCAAGTCTTCGACAGGGCGACATCAAGCTGCTCCTGGAGCCAGAAATAGGCAGATGACAAAGGAAAAGAAGGGGCAAAGTAAGGGGAAGAAAAAAAAGGAGAGGGATTATCATTCTTAAGACTGGGGATTTAGATATGGATGTGCAGTTGTAAAGCTATCACACAGCCAAGGCCAGGTAATTGGATGTAGATATGGGGGTGTGTGTATATATGTGTGTGTGTGTGTAAGTCTTTGACAAAGAGATAAGGGGAGGTAAGGAAAGTTAGCACAAGTGTGTGAAATGTGTAACAATACGTGGACCTCAAAGAATAGAGCACCAACAAAAAAAGGCTAAGTGATCAGTTGCCTTGCATAACAAAACATTCTCCCTCACGTTCAAGGCTCCACTTGAACAAAAAGACTCGAATTACATGACATGAAGTAATTAGTCACTAATGTAATTAAGGTGACTATATATGCACAACATAGGCTGGGGATGTGCATATTTACACGTTTCTTGCACTAAAGGCTTCTGGAGATGAACAATAGATGGTGTGACTGCAGCATGTGCATTTGTTTACCTTTATGATTTTAAAGGATTTTGCATCGCTTATTCACTAACTGATGCTGACAGGTAAACAAACAAGCAGCCAGGCAGGTGGCTATACACGCGTGCGTACATGCACGGCACCTTCTTGTTTACGGACAAAACTGTAAGTAATTAATCTACTGAAGCGCAGCAGCAGGTGTAAAGAGAAAATTGCTTTGCATACAATTTATCACACGCTCTGATATCACAACACAGCCAGAGATGAAACAGATATAATTTTCTATGCCTGCACGCTCATAATAACGACTTTCTGAATATGTCAATATTTGGCAGACCCAGAATAAGGAAGGCAAACTATGAAAATGTCAAAATGAAGTATAAATTGCTTCTTTCAGATGAAAGCTTCAGGAAAATGACAAGGTTAGAAGTAAATATTAAGCACTGCTAAACGTCCTTTTACTGATACAGTTCTAATGAAATTGGAACTGTAGTATGGACACACGTACCTCAATTTGCTCCAGAGTGTCTTGTAGTTTGGAATTCAGTTCACTGTGGAGGGGAAAAAAGGGTGGATGTGAAAATAATATATTTTGTTTAAAGCATTTATTTGTTGTCAATTAGATTTTTCTAATTTATGTTTGAAATGACAACAAATATTAGAAACATGTCCATCATAAATGACTGGACTCTAAACTTGAAAGCACTCATTAAACATGTTCACGTTACAAATTTGTAACCAGTTTTTAACTGTTCAACTTCATTTTAAATCATTCTGTTGTGAAAGCAGCAATAAAAAATAATAATGATTAGCAATTATTTATTTTATTTCCAATTACAAGTGAATTTGTTCAAATAATTACTCTATAAATAAAACAAAAACAGGAAAATCAGTGTTGGATAGACACCAGCTGTGTTTAAATGTTCTTCCTTTTTCAGGTTCTACAGTGAAATCCACTGTGTGAATGCTGACAGAGCGTGTGTGTGTGTGTGTGTGTGTTTCTGTGCAAGCATCATGCTATCTAAGGTACAAAATGCCCACGCATCCTTGGTGCACGCTCAGATTGTGACTCATCCTAGAAAACGCTTTCAACTCCGAAGTTGAGAAGCAGCAACAGGAATCACGACTATTTTGCAGATCCCAAGACTCGGATTCAATTCCCTTGTGACTTCTCGGGCACATTCCCCATTCATAATCACCCTCTGTTCCACTGTTTCCCTGCCTCTGTCACCGCTTTGCTCGGGGTCTTTTTCAGGTCAGCCCGCTCTTATGTTGTGCCTTGTGAGTGTGCAGTTGCCCGAGGGAGAGTGTGTCCTTAACAAATTGCTAATTAAGCATCTAGCTTCAGTTAGAGATGGGAAGAGAAGGAAGGAGCAAAGGAACTGAGACGAGACGGCAAATGTACCACAGTTTGCAAAACAGGTAAATACACGAGTTGGCCATTTCAAAACTCAGTGATGAAGATCCTTAATGTATCTACCTGTGTATGTATATGTGTGTGTATAACATGCAAAAAAAAAAAAAATTAAATGTGGTCGTCTGGCCAAAAAAGCAGGAAGAACTCGTTTACAGCAGTCCCGGGTGAACTTCCAGCGATGAGTAAGTATTTTATCACAGGTATGACAAACTGTAGGAGATGCAAATGAGTAACAGCAATGATAACATCACAAATTCAGTCACAATATAAAAAGGAAGTCATAGAAAACTCCTCAGTGGAAACTATGATTAAAAGCCAAGTTAAAGAAAATAAATTGGAAGGCAGTTGAAAAGCGGAATCACCCACAGAGAGATGAACAGTTTAATGCTAATAAATCTGAGCGTACATAAGAAAGGACCAAAGGTGTGCAAGACTAAGAATAGACACCAGAGGGGCAGAGGCCAAGACGATAAACACCCGGGTGTGGTTTCTGCTTAGCTGCAGGAGGAGAGGTTGGGCAGAGAGATTCAGGGAGCAGTGCCAGGTTGAGCTGAGCAGCACAGCTGCTGCACGTTTGCTAATCTTCTTCTTCCTTTTTATGTGGTAGCATGCTGGGAGCTGGACTGACACATGCAGAGTCCATGCCAGTGGACACAGCCACACACAGCCCTGTGCGGAAGACGAGTTAAGACTTGTGTGTGATTCAGTGCGCCAAGCAGCCTCTAGCAGGGCACAGTGTGTGTTTATTGTAGCATGTGTGCATGCGCGTGTGTGTGTGTGTAACAAAGAAAAGACTGCAAGTGGCCAAACCGATCCCTGATTGATTCTGTGTGGAGGTGAACTCAAGGTTAGCAGAGTCTCTACTATAGCCGTGTTATAAAACATTAAAGTGTATCATGTGGCACCAGAGTAACAGGAGCTAAAGCACAAGCTAAAAAGTACTGAGAGAGCATAAAAGAAAAAGTAGAATCATTAGCAGAGTAGGCCAAAATGAGCATAACCTGAGTTACTTTTTTCTTAAATGGTAGATAACAAATATCAGCAAACCTTTTCAATGTGTTCCTTGGCTCTCGATCTTACTAAAAAGATCATTTTTATAGTTTTGCCTCTGTATACCATCAAAGAGAATTTAAAATCAAATAATCAATATTTGACTGAAGTGCAGACTTTGACCTTTAATTCAAGGGGCTTAACAAAAGTAGTGTATTAAATGTTTAAGAATTACAGTCATTTCTATAAACAGTCCCCTATTTCAGAGGCTCAAAAGTAACTGGAAAACTTAGGCTTCATGCCCAGGTGAAGCCTGCTCTCTCATTATATTAAGACAAACTAAGTAGATAAAAGATCTGAAGTTGATTCCAAGTGTTGAACTTAGATGTAGCAGCTGTTCACAGGAACTCTTGATATCAGTACAAGTGAAGGAGGCTTTCATTAGGCTGACAAGGAAAACAAAACAACAAAATAAACCAAATAAATCAGAGAGATAGCAAAAATTTTAGGAGTGGCCAAAACAACAGTCTTAAAAGGAAGCCTAACTCAGCAATACCAAAAGGCCTGAAAGGCCACAAAATCTTACCCTTCACAACATTCATCCAAGTAAAGAACACTGTTGAAGAGGCAGGTGTATCACTGACAAGGTTACACTCAAGAATAGGAAGGCCAGATTAGACCTTTCCACAAAACATCTAAAAGAGCCTGCACAGCTCTGGAAAAAATCGTTTGGATAGATGAAACCAAGATGAACTTGAACCAGATTGATGTGACGAGAAAAGTATGAAAAAGGAGAGAAACAGCTTATAATCCATATCACCTGTCAAACATGGTGAAGGCAACGTTCTGGCACGGGCATGTATGGCTGCCAGTGAAACTGTCACTAGTATTTGTTGATGATGTAACTGCTGACAGAAGCAGCAGGATGAACTGTCAAGTCTTAACAGGGCTATACTCTCTGCTCAGATGCAGCCAAATGCTGCAGAGCTGATCGGACAGCACCTCACAGTGCAAACGGATAATGCAAAAAGCAACCCAAGAGTATCTCAAGGCAAAGAAATAGGATATTCCTCAACGGTTAAATCAGTCACCAGATCTCAAGCTACCAGAGCACGCTTTTCAGTTACTAAACACACAACCGACCCACAAACAAGCAGCAACTGAAGGCGGCTGCAGTAAACTTCTGGCAGAACATCTCAAGGGAGGAAACACAGCTCTTGGTGATGTCCATGGGTTTGACACTTCAAGCAGTCGTTGACTTCAAAGGATTTTCATCCAAATATTAAAAGCAGTTCTTATAATTCAAATTCTATCACTTTGTTCAAATAATTTTGAGCCTCTGAAAATGGGGGACTGTGTGTAAAAAATTGCAATTCCTGAACAGCAACTGGGTAGTTTTCGCCTCCCTACATTACTGGCACTCAACCACGATCAGACAGAATGCATTGCAACAGATTCAGAGGGAAAACCTAGTTAGCAATATGCTTCCCCACAGGGAAAGCATTGAAACATAGTTTGGTGGAAAATGGGGGGGGGGGGGGGGGTTCCACTCCATTTT
>JAVDPK010001873.1:394642-417873 GCA_034780415.1 Cichlasoma orientale
GTGTGTGTGTGTGTGTGTGTGTGTGTGTGTGTGTGTGTGTGTGTGTGTGTGTGTGTGTGTGTGTGTGTGTGTAGGGATTATCTTACCTCGAGCATCTCGCTGAGTCTTACATCCGTTCTTTGCTATGAGGGGAACAATGACAAGCAGAAGAAATAAATACAGCATTAAATGCCTAAGAGGACTCAATACGAAGTGATAATCAGCTCAAAACCAGTTCTGCACTTTCCTGCTGTGATCATGTCGGCAGCATATTTTACTGATTACAGTTTGAGCAAATGATTAAAGTGATTAAAAGAGAGCATGTCTGATTAACTCCCAGCTTAATTTTAAATCATGTGTGGAGAAACAGTTGCAATGATTATTGAAGACTGCATTTGTTTGTTAACAGTAACATCAGATGAAGGGATTTCAGACAGATACAGGTCAGTCGGAATCAGTGGACTACATTATATTTAAATTATTTTGCAGGTCGACCAACATACAAGAGTAAAATATAATAGTACACAGAAAATATAAAATATTGTACAGGAAACCGTATTAATTACTATAGTAATTCACCAAGTGTAAATTTACTTAATAAATCAGGAAGTTGAACTGAAATTGAACAAAACAAAATCCATGCAGGACTACCTCAAGAACCAAGAAAAATCATGTGACACAGAATTTCTGAGTTTAGAGGTCAAGCTCAATTGTAAACAAGAGCTTTAAGCACCTAAGCATAAAACACCCCCCCCCCCCACCCAATATATACAACGGCAACTACAATCTTGTTGTGCACCTGGTTGTTACTTTAACTGGTTGCCTCAAACTTCACAGTAGTTCAACTAATTACCCACCCATAGATATTTCACCCATAACACCACAATTGACTGAATTCCACTGATTTTCCATGCTCACTGGTCACTGTTAGCATCTTCCTACATGTACAGTTAGCTGCTGAAACATAGCAATCTTGTGGTTGTTCCACCACAGGTGATGTTTCTCTGGTCCATATTCCTTAATAATGGTCTCCAAAAAAAGCTGCATAGTAAACCATGTGTGGAAACTTTACCAGGGTCTTGATGGTCCTCAGAGACTTCAGCAGGCCCGTTAGCAGGTGTCGCCTTCTCTGATTCGCCAGGAGACCAAGGCTGGCCTCGGTGAATCCTTCCTTTGCCACACTCAGTTGCCTTCAAAGGATAACTCTCAGGTCAGTGTTACTATTATTAATATTTTTGTCAAACATTCAAAAGTAAAAAAACACCACACCAAGTAGTACTACTACAACAACAACAACAACAAGATACACACAGAACTACAGTCCAGCAGTACAGCTGTAAATAAGAATATAAGGCAAAAAACATAGTTTGTATAGTTCTAATAAGCTTGAAAGTCAATTTTTGGTATGAGCACCTTTATTATTTAACACAACCTGAACTCTCTTAGTCTTCAGGAATAGTTCTCCAGACTTCTTGAAGGATTTTCAAAGCTCTTCTTTGGATATTGGCTGACTTGTTCCTGTCAAGATGATCCCACACTGGTGAGAAGCATCCACCTTTATTTACTCTGGAGGTGGCTGTAAAACTTTACAAAAGGAGTCCAATGAGTCTGAAGGCACATGCATGAATTTAAATGTCCCTCCACAGCAGCCACTGGCCATGTGGCCGGTCTCTAGCCGCATATGTAAAACATGATTAGTCAGAAGGCAGATGTCCTTCCTGGCTGCTGTATTCAAATATGGTGGGGGAACACGGCAGCTTCCACATACTGGTGCCTGCATGCATGTATTTTTAGTAGATAAGTTTATGAGAACATATCAATTTATTGAAGACGTAATTACACACTATGTATATTTATGAGAGCAATATCCTTTTTTTCCTAATAAATAACCTCCAAAAAATTCCTTTAAGCCGCATCAATTCTGATGAGGCTTTAGTGAACAGTAGAAGGATCAACTGAAGGGTCAGAGTTTTTTAAGCCTGCCACTTTTTTGTCCTCCACTTGTCCAGTTTAATACAAATTTTCAAAAGTCCAAAGAAAAACTCTGAAAGACCTTCAGAAAGCCCTGAAAATTATTGCTCAAGACCACTTTAAAATATTATAACAAAGTCTGGCTCCTTGAAAGCAAAATATAAAGAAATGAGGAGTGGCTCAAGACTTTTGCACTTTACTGTACTAAGTTTTTATATTTAGAAAGTTCACTGAAATGATTATCTAAGTGCTCTAATGCAATAAGATGGCACAAAACAAGAGTCTTCTCTTTAAATGTACAAAGAGTGAAAGGGTTGGGGTAATCATGTGATTCAATCCAGGCCTGTAGAACCTTTGGCGAATGCCACTCTCCAACGCATGTTATCCATCTCCATTTGCCTTTATTATAAAAAGAAACTATTACACGCTTCCACTGAAACCTTTAATACAACGCTTTGTCTTATACCACTCACAAAAACCACATAGCAAGCCTAATAAACACAGAGGATATTTTAGAACACATAGTATAATGTGTAGTGGCAGGTTTTTGGACAGCTACTTTATTTAAAGAGTAACAAGACAATTATTTCTCAAATGTGACCATATCAACAGACTGAGAATATCTGAATGGAGGCTATTATGGTTATGAGAAAAGCACTTACTATGCAGATGCACTTTGAATGAGCTGTTTGAGTAGGTTTCTCAGTTAGTCAATAGATGGTATGTAACAGAACGCAATTACCTCCTTGCATTAGTGCAAATGACTGCTGCCAGCTGCAGGTTGGTCTGTAACGCCGTCACTCTCTCCAACTCCTGTAAATAAGAAATTTGTTGGTTATTGTGATAAAATACGGAGACAACAACTGCAGCAGGAATGACTGCAAAGGTAAGCAGAGACAAGATGAGAGCATCACAAGCATGCAAGGTGCAGTCATGAAACTTTAACAGTGATGCCTTGAAGAACTCAAAGGCATCGTGGCTGGTGTAACGCCACTGTTAGATGGACTAATTTTAGACAAAAGTTCTGAAAAACTCCTAAAAGCCTGCAGGCCATAAAGACATCGTCAGACTGGCTCATTTATGGTGCCGTCTACGCAAAAGGCCTTCAAAAATGCCATTTGCTGAGACAATCACTTCCCCCATCAAGCAACGCAAAGACATCAACAGCAATTTTCACCTGCATTCACTTGTGAACAGACAGATAATACAAATGATGTTGTTATTGTAAGACATGTGTCATCAGAGCCAAACTATACCACAGTTTGGAAGAACAACTTTCAAAACAGGGGGGGAAAAAAAAGAAAAGAAAAAAAATCAGAGAAAGCCTTCCTTCCCTTCAGTGCTGACATTTAGAAAAGGATCAATGAGCACTTTGCTCCAAGAGTGCAGTTATTATGCCACTTGAATGACCTCGGCTGAGAACAAGCACACCCTCAGCCAATACAGGGCCAACGGACAAACAGCTTACCGCTGTATTTTTGACTTTCCTTGTCTCCTTTGTACTTTTATCTTTTTTTGATCTGCCAGATGTCATGCCCGAGGTGGGAGAAGCTTGTTGTTTGATCCTCTTTTATAATGTTGTATTACTCCTTCACAGAAAGGTCCAGTGACAAAAAGAAAAATAAAATCCTCAAAACACTGTCAGATGAAAAAACAACCTTTTACCAACAGAATATAGTCCGGGGAAATTAATTTTTTACGGTTATTAAAAATAAACCAACAACGCCAACGAGGCACTTCAGCTGTGGGTACGAGAACAATAACCCATTCACACAGATCTGCCCTTATGATCTTGAGGGTTGACAAAGACCTTGTCAAGTCCTTAGAACACTTTGTAAGAGCTGATGCAATAGCCAGGGCTTTCTCTGGAGGTACGTACACCATGTGATCATGTCACATGGATGCTTTTCTGAATGATTATGAGACAATATCCATGTGTCAAGATACTAATACAAAAGAGAGCATTTTGAACATTTCTACGCCCATGCCGAAAGTGTTTTAGTAGGGTGGACAAAATGTGAACACTTTTAAAGTCCAGTGCACCACCGCCACCCACAAAGCCCTCAATAATCAACACGAAGCAAACTTATCACCTCGTTGACACAAACCAACAAAAACTGAAAATGTAGGAGCTTCACGCCAAAGCCGTTATAAAGGATTACATCAGATTTCACAGGTGTATCTAATAAAACAGCCAATACGTGCAGGTCCCACACACTCTTAGTAAGACCAATTTGTCCTTTTGCATTGCATTCTAGTGTTTCTCAGCCAATCATATTAAACCATATATGATCAGAAATAACGATACTGCCATTAATGCCGGATACTGCAATACCCAACATTATCAACATTTTCATTTTAGTTTGGCTTTTTTTTTTCTGTTAAGCAAAAAGGATTTAAAAGAGAACAACTTATTATAATGCTCACAGTGATTTCCCTGCAGTTCATACTCAAATGTCTGAGTCACCAAGTATATGAGCATTTCTTAATGATACATTTATAAGCACAGGTCAAAAATAGCAGGTACCCGTGTGGAATTTTTATGTCACTCTGTTATACATTAAAATGACTCCTCAGAATATGTAGATGTAGGAATGAGCTGGGATTTGGATGACTCACCAGATCTACCTCAGGTATAACTTAGAAACTGAATCCACTAAATTGATTCATGCACTGGGAGGGCAGCCAAACAGCTGTAAGCAACATTTATTGAAGCCAGACTCATCAAAATGTTCACACTGAAAAGGATCAAGCCGTTTATTGTACAGACATCCCTCTCACAGCTAAAATGCAAAGTTCTTGATCTCTCTTTTTACCTCCAAAGATAATGGGAAGTCTGAGTTCAAATACGCCGTCTGGGTATTAACAGGAGAAGTGCATTCACCGGCAAATCAGGTCAATGATGAACCAAAACTAATCATCTGTATTGCAGTTTCTTCCCTCTCTACCCCATATTTTGGTGATCATTAGCGAGACACAGGTAATACTGCCCTCAACAGTTACTGTAGTTTAACAAATGCCCCAGTGATGTAATACAAAGATACTGATGCATTCTATTACGTGTGGATTACGCAGGAAACTACAAAGACAGCGTGAACGCTCACACATGCGGGTTCAAACAGAAAAACACACGCACACACACACACACACACACTTATTCAGACACACACACTCCACACGATGAGTGCTCAGTATGTAGCCCGAGGCTCCAATTTGTTGTTACACCACAGCTCTGAGCTGTCTACCTTATCTGTAAGCTACACTTAACCTGACAGAGGGCTCAATCTGCTTAGCTTGTGCAAGAGGAGATGCAGTAACTGTGCACAGTGGTGGGCTCTGACAAATGGCCGGGCAGGTTTTAGTAGATAAAAGAGGTTACACAGCTGGTTTGAATGAGAAAAAAGAAGACAGAAAAAAAAGACATGTATAAAGTAGATTTGCATGTACATATAAAGGAAAAGTAAGATGACTTTAATGCAGTAACGCCATACAATTTGACTCCAACGGTGTCCACAAACAGCTGTGGGAAGAAAAGGTTAAGGAGAAAGAGATAGTTACAAGGAATATTTTTCCCAAGCATCTCTATTCATGTATTCAGAAGAGATTATTCTGTGACCCTCCAACGCACTGACTTTGCAGGGGCTCAGTGTTACCTATCCTGCCTATACATCCTAATGATGCTGCTGTTTTTGGCCTGGACCTGCTCACTTTGTTGTATTAAGGTCACTTGGAAGCGCAGTTACGAAATATAAGTGCGGGCTCTCAGCTCCACATTCACAGACAATTATCTAAAGGGTATGCGACGACACCTGCAGATCTCTAGAGATACTAATCCCACTATCAGATACATTTCTTATCAAATTCTAGTCTTGCCAATGCAAGAGCCTTGAGATCCCCAAAGTAACAGACAGGTATGACCACCCATGTTGGGCAAATTACCAGTCTTCAAGGAAGTCAAATGGGGAACACAGACAAAAAAAAAAAAAAAAAAACTAATTCTGATTAATAAGTGGTTCTAGTGGAAAATAACTGACTACCAATGTAATCCATTTGTTTCCAGTGGTGCTGAGCGACCTGGTCAGGGCTACCTGCAAATTCATTACAACTTGGTTTCCAGCAAGGCAATCTCTCTTTCCTGACAAGCCTAAGGGTCATCCAGTTTGGCCACTCACTCCGAAACTATTTAAAGCTGACAAGATAAGAGCAGCCACTTATTTCAAACCACCCCACAGCCGGTTTTTATAATACAGCAATTTAACTGGAAACACCATGACCTCGTGGAAAATGTCACATCTGTCCAGAAATTAAATAATAATAACAATAAAATAAAACGTAAAGCTGTTAAAATGAAATAAAACCGCAGGAAAATGTGGGCACATTAAAAACACGCATTATGAAACAGTTATAAACACATGAAGTAGTGACAATGGCCGTAGCCTGCAAGGATCCGTCAACGTGAAGAAGCCCTATCACACACGAGTGCAAGCGGAGGCCATGTGTCACTAGAGGACGCCAACAGTGATGGGAGATGTTAGTCACTACGGCGATATGAATCACATCACGAGCTCATCAGCCTTTCGTTTCAAGCACTGAAGCATGAGTGTATGCGTCTGTACAATTTGTGTGCCCTTTGATGTCTTACACACAGAAAGCACTAAGGGAGTAGTGACATTTTGACCTTAGGCTGTGTATTTGTGTTTCTGTGCAAGATTCTTGATGAAATATCACATAAGAGGATAAGAAATTAAGAAAAACACTGAAGAACACAGGAGGGAAACCTCTGTACCTTCCCTTGTGTAGGTACTGCAGATAAGAGCGAGCCAAGTGACATGCACGATATACACCCTTGGCTTATTTTAGTCTCTAACCCTTTCTGACTGGGAAAATGATGTAGTGGAACCCTATCATCCAGATCTGATAGGGTGAAGGTGGTGAATATGGAATTTCCCTGAAATCCAGAGGGCCATAGGCTGACTGAATGCGGGCTGAGATGGGTCAACTGAAACGCTGCGCTGAAACCTCTGGCAGTGCCTGCTAATAAACTCTGCTGTTATCGTGACTTTGCAGAGTCACAGGGAGGGTCGCAGAAATAATGATCAATTTACTATTCATAGACTGACCTTCAGATGGCTTCACAATCCCAGTAATCTCACTCCAGTTTCACTAGATACATGCTAAAGCTGTCAGTCATCTGCTGTGTTTTGCCAGGATAAAAGCTTCACTGATGAAAGTCCGACTTCACATTTCCTACCAAACTTCAGAGGCCAGATGGAACTAGTTAACTTTGATAACTAAATCAAAAAAGATAACTTCAGTGAAATCAACACTCATTTTGACACGGGGGGTACACAGAGGTACTGATGCTGCTGCATGGACTAATTGGCAAATTCTATCCACTTGTATCTGCAACACATAATCAATTTGGTGTTTAGTATCTTACCCAGAGGTACTTTGACATGTGGACTGAAGGAGCTGGGGATCAAACCGCTGACCTTTCAATGAGCTGACAACCAGCTCTGCCTTCTTAGCCATAGATGCTCAAACTTACATCGCTCTCATTGGTTCATTTCAGTTCAATGCAAAAATCACTGGGTGATCAAAGAAGGGGTTTTGTAGACTTAGTTTTCATTCACATCCCAACTATGTTAAAAAAAAAAAAACTAGATTTCTCCCCCAGTTTTCATTATCCATGGATGGATTCAGATTTCTCATTGCCATGGTTACCAAAAATCAATCACCATCTTTGGCAGCGTTGTCAGATGACACATTTACAGAAACATATCTACTGACAATCTGATAAATAACACTATGTCCAATCACCACATCTTGTAAGTTGAGAAAAGATGTCACTTCAAACATGACTGATGTGTTTTGGAATGAAACTTCAGCAGCTGGAATGCTGAAGATCAGAGGCCGTGCCATGAAAACAGAGAAGGCTGTTCACCGCCGAGGCTTACCTTCACGTAAGCAGGCTGCTTCTCCAGAATGAGATCGGCGACCTTTTTAGAAACCTATAGACAAAGAAAGAGACAACAAACATGAAAAGTAGAATTAAAAAATAAATAAATAAAAGAATGAGACGATTTGATGTTCTTCCTAAATGTCCCTCCACAGAAACTGTTTAGACCACGCAATCTCGCTACTGAGGATGGGGCGGGAATAGCAATCAGGGATGCCTGTATCTGAGGCTCTATGCAGCTGAATTCTTTTAAGGGAGTGTCTCCCATTCTCAGTTTCATTTCATTCAGTGTCTTCCCCAATAGCCTAACTCCTGTTTCTTTGAGAAAACGCTTTTTCCTCATTTCCCTGTGTGTTTTCTTGTGTTCCCCTCTGCATGCCATTGATTTACAACTAAGGTGAAACTGTAATTACTGAAAAAGCTTGAGCCCATATGGCATAAATCACAGTATTAAAGGAGGTCAATAGATCAAACTGAACTCACACCCACCCCCACCCCAGACTATGTGTGACATCCATCACAGCTTTTAGTGGAGAAAGAGGAAAAAACCAAAGACGACCGAGGGCCAATGGAAAATGAGTACCTTCACCCACACTGAAGAACCACACAAACAAGGTCACACTGAATGAAGGGAGTATGTTCACTTGCACTGATGACCCTTGTTTAGTAGTTAATGCCTGGTTAATGTCTTCAATGAAATATTTTTAAGCATTAAGGAGTGTATCTGTATGACTAATGCTGTTACGCACCACATGTTTTGAACTCTATGCCCCCAGCGTGTAGCACATGCCGTCTCCAAGCTCAAGCTGTCACAGACGTCGCAGGACATTATACAACAACATGCTACAAGAAGAGATTTTTCAGTTCAATATTAAGTATAAACTTTGGATTATTTTTTTTCTTCTTTTCCAAATCTGACTAAAGACACGAGCTCTAAATACTGCTGCTCATTATAATGGCAAAGGGCAATCACTTATCCAGCAGATGAAACCAACCAACCAATCTCCCACTCACAGTGAGCAATCTCTCTTCCATTTACTGTGCAACTACATAAACCAACGCACATCAAGTGGAGTTTTACAGGAGAATAAACATGAGTGTACACAAGGTAGTGAGGAGGTGTTCGTATATGCTGATACGCAGCAGACGAGAGTAGGGGTGGGGATGACATCCAAAGTGTGTTAAGTATGCATGGTAGCAAACTGGAGACCTGAACAGATGGGAAATGCAGCTCAGCTGAAGCTGCTCATTCAGCAGGGTTAAAGCATGTGTGCGGATGTGTGCGCTTCTCTCTCTCTTTTAAGATTTAAATGTATGAATAAATTGTTCACCAAGGACAAATATTCAGTACTTGGAAGAGGTGTAACAAATGTGTCAAGAAAATGGTGGAGACACAAAAAACAGTGAGGCAGCGTATTAATGTGAGCCCAGAATAACCCCTCGAGTACTCACAACGCTATCCCAAAATAATCCCATAACGCCACCTATTGGCATTTCACTCATTCAAAACTTTTTTTTCAAAAAGCAAAACCAGCTGTGAGTTCCCAAACCCTCCTACCTAAGCCACAAGGCCAGAGTCATTAATTCTCAGCTTGCTCTCACACACAGTAATTGAAGTTAATTGTGCAGTAACTGGGCTGCAAAGCAGGAATAGTGCAAATCTATTGGCTGAAAATGAATGATAATCAACTCATATGCACAAGGCAAGCATTTACAGTAGTAGTTTATAACAGGAATAAACATATGAGTTTTAGAAGCGTCACACTTAAACACATACACACTCTGTTTGAAAGGAAGAGATTTAACTTGCCTATGCATTTTATGAAGCACTAAATTATTGCTCACAAGGCTTTATGCTACAAATACAATATATGTGATGTATTGCAACTAAATGCAAACATGTGCTACTTTTACCAAGTATGGTATTCGCTGAGGTGTATGAGTCAGTTTTCCCGATTAGGACTAGCTAGAGTAAAATAAACAGCGAGGGTTTCCGCAGCCTTATAAAATCATATTTAACCTTGAATTGTAGGGGTGGGAGGTGGGGTGGAAAACGTACTGCTCTCTCACAGAAGCAAAACACCCAGCAAAAGCATGCCAAAGAACAGTGGGGGAAAAAATCCACATAAGAAAAAGATGGTGATTGTCCCTCCCCTGAGCCTAAAGAGCCAATCAACAGCCAAACTAGGAATCATATGAGCCAGTCATGTTACTCCACTGACGCACAAGAGGTTTGCAATTGTTTCAGCTGTATGGTGGCAATAATATCTGCTTTTGGTTGTTCCATAGAAGAGCCGCTGTAGCCAGTAGCTGTCTGCTAAGTTTTTTTAAGATATTGAGCTGGATCTCTCAACTTTGTTTGTTGGTCCCAATTAATGAAATTATCTGACAAATAATATGGCTTTGTATGTGGTACAGTCCATTGAAGAAGTCTGCATTTCTGTTTTGGTAAGTGAAATTCTAGCATTTTATCTGTCTGTGAATTAACACTAATAAGCAGTTCTTTGTGTCTATGTCTATATGTTGCACCTATACGGCTTATGGATGCAGCCAAGGCCTCAGCAACACAGTCCTAGAGACCAGTCAGCAACTCCCTGGAAACCTCCAGTAGCTAGGGAAAATGCATATTCCCCAACTGGCTGGCGATTGGTTGCTGGAGGTTGCTGGCTGTGGCCAAGTGAAATCAGTCTCAAAGAGGGTGCGACACTGTAAACTTACTTGCATCTGTTTATGACCAATTTCACCTATCAACTTCAGGCAACCTCCTACAACCACCTGTCAACTGGCTGGGGAATACACATTTTTCCTTAGCAACTGGATCTTGACAGGGGATCACTGACCAGTTTCTAGTCCTGCATCACCGGGGCTTTAGCAGTTGATTTCACATATAGCCAACAACCACTCACCAACTGGGGCTGCCAGGTGATGGCCAACTGGTCTCTATGCTAGCAGATAACATAGCACCCCCACCATCTAGTCTATATGGTCACATTTTCTCCAAAAAACGAGTCTTTAAGATGCTGAGTCCAGAAACCACTCTGTGAGGTCACAGTGGCTATACCCATATTTTCATACAGTCTATATAACTGCATGCACGGCATTTGTCCACTTGTAGGATGAGCTAGACACGTTAATTGTGTTGGCGCTCTGGATTCAACCATTAATGAAGCCTGGATGTCATGTATCCTTGAGGATGTGTAGCAGGCGTATAACATGCAAGGGAAACAAACTATATAAATTTGGGCTAAAATCAAAAAAACCTTTTAAGCATTTTAATTTTTTTTTGTCCCGCTTGGGGCTGTTAATCCAAAATAAGTAATCAAATGCTGTCCTAAGATAGCAGACATGTAGCTTGCTTACAGATGTTTTTTTGTTCCAAACATTCAGTGCCTTTTATGATGTATTCTGCCAGATAGACTCCTAAATGTAGGCAAATTTCCAGCACTACATTCCTGCTTTAAAGCCATCTCTGGTCTTTAACGCCCTAATTTCATGCACACAAACACAACCTGGAACTTCCTTCCACAGCAGGACCGCTAAAGCCTGATGTGCACATAGAGAGCAAGCCCTGGCAATTTTAAAAACTGAACTGAGGAACAGAATTCATTACTGCTCCAGGAGGGGAATTCATTTCAAGCTTTCATGTTTCATTAAAAATTGAATATGTTCGTTCGCATTGCTAATATCAACTCTGCTGACATCCAGTCACGTTCCTAAAAAGCAAGCCACTTTCGGATAGATGGGAAGACAATATTAAATGATATGGTACTACTTTTAAAGCAGTTTAAAAAAAACAAACAACAAAAAAAAAAAAAAACAGCTTAAACACTGGTCACACATATTTGTACTTTATTATTCACTGACAAGTTATTGAAAACTTTGATTTGAGTGCAAGTAGGAATCGTTTATATTAATAGTAACAGAAGCTCAAAATTTTTTTTTATTAGATTTGATGAAGGCCTTAGATGTATGACCAAGCAAGTCCACTTTAATTATGGCTTTCTAGCATTTGTGTGCTACGTTCAAACAATGACAAAAAGCACAGACAGATCACATATCTGCACCCTGACATTTTTCGCACGGGCCGAAGTCTCGTAGCACGAAAAAGCAATTAGCAGTGAGACGAGCCTCTGTTGGCCAGCCTGTGTCATAGACGCCGGTTAAGCTTGGATACTGTGGCAGGGATGTGGGGCAGTTGTTCTCGGCCCTAAAACCACAGAAAGTCAGCTTCGCCCTGCAGCAGACAATTCACACAGAGAGCATTTACTGTTAATATAAGTCAACACAGCTGCTCCTAACACAGCAGGAGTCAAACATGAATGGGACACACAGTCACTAGTACATGCAGTACACAGAGTACAATACTGTTACTTTCAGCCCTTGTACTCAAACCCTGCTTCGTACAAACACACAAAGTCACACTTAAGGTTATAGCCAAGTGGCTGATACTGCGGAGCCTATCCACAGTATCAGCCAGCCGAAAAGGCCATCGCAGGACAGCTTCATGCTGAACATCTTGAAAGCACTATTATCACCTCTTCAAAGAGGCATGCTCCATTTCACATGCTGACGATTACATGAGTTTGGTGCATGTGTGTGTGTGTGTTTGTGAGACTAGGAGAGTCCATATGCTTACGGTATCAATGTACACACATAAACTGCCACTCTTTAGAAATGGTCTTACAAAATTGGCTGCATAAATCAGCTACTTTGGTGACCCACAGCACAAAGTTTATGCACACACATCACTTCACAGTACAACTCTAGCTTCCGCTACAAATTGTCTACGAAATGCCTATAAAAGTGTGTAAAACTGAGCAGCCCTTTAAGCTGTGCTCCGGTACCATATTTCAAAGCTTGCATCTAATTTGCAATGCATAAGATAACATCGATTTTACTGCCAAACAAGTCTTTGAACTCACCACACTGAACCAAATCAAAGCATGAAATCAATCACACACCCCGTTACTCCAACAACCTTAATTTACCAATGAAAAAGTGTTTCATTTCTTTAACCCAATAAGATGGATGGTTATTGCATTGGTTCCATGTTTAAAAATGCCATAAACTCTCCAACACCCTTAGCAAGAATCGGACTCACAGTTGCACTTTTTATACCTTTGCACATAAAAAAAGCCAAAAAGCACAGACAACCATCATTCATGCAAGGCAGGAAGTGATATCATCCATCTATGCATCTGTCCTTCTTTCTTTCTGTATCTTTCCTATGATTTTATTTTTTTTTAATTACAGTGATTTTTTTGGTTATTGGCTAGAACAGTACATAAACTTTTAAATTTAATAACTTGTAGAACCTCCATTAGCAGCAACAACACACATTTGCTGTAGTTGTTTATGAGACTGGCACGAAGACAATGAGGATTTTGGGGCCATTCCTCTCTACAGAACAGTGTGAGGATCATTGGCATTTTTGGGATCTCAGTTGGGTTAAGATGATCATTCCTTAAAATGATTTCATGATTATTATCCATCCATTTTCTTCTGCTTATCTAGGCCCGGGTCACAGGGGCAGGAGCCTAAGCAGAGAAACCCAGACCTCCCTCTCATTGTTAGTATTTTCTTTTGTGTTTTCCGTAATTGCCTTGGTGCATCACCTCTCTTAAGCTTCAGGTCTGCTGCCCTGCCAGTTTTTGATTGCCTCTGAGGAGGCAAAGCAGCCCCAAACCATGACGCTTCCTCCTCCATGCCTCGCATTTGGGATGAGCTTTTGGTGTTTGTGTGCAGGGAATTTCTCCTCAACCAGGCTCATGCCGTGGACACATGAAGGATGCCCACTCCTGGTGAGAGCAGCAACAATCCTCTGTTTAATGCATTCTAATAAACAATCTTTCTTAAGACCTGTAGACTTTATTAATAACTAGATGTTATATGGCTTTATTTATAGTGAGAGGAACCTCTATAACCCACACTATTAATACAAAATCCTTAACTGAAAAAAAACTGAGTCCAAGTAGCCTTTGAACAATTCATTTTCACATCGATTCATTGCATTCTGGAAATCCTGATAATTCGAAAGGGTTTTTCTTGCAGTTGTGTCTTGTTTGTTAAATAACCTCATAACTGAGACTTTTGTTTTAAAAAGTTAAATATAAACAGATTAAATTATATGCTGAAGATACTTCACTAAAACCTCAGGCCACTGAGTTAGATAAACAGGTCAGGGCTTTTTGTAGGCACAGGACTTTACATTTGCATTTGATGAGCTTGCTGAGAAACTTAGCTGGGGATTTTCTGCCTGACAGTACACTGGACCAATTACTGTGACCATGCCCACAATGTGCTCGCAGGCTGACAGCCAGAGAGGCAGAGAGAGAGAGAGTGAGAGAGAGAGGGAAAGGGGAGAGCAAGAGAGAGAGAGACAGAGAGAGGATATGTGCGAGGGTGCTTTTGTGTACTCAGACATACAGGTCTCACCATGCCACAGGGCAGAAAGTCTAAAGCATCCTCTTAACTAAACAGGCAGCTCTGTGGGCTACTGCCAAAACTGTCAGAAGAGGAAACAGCAGCATGTATGAAAAAGAGGGATAAGAGTCATGGAGGAAATAAATGTAGCAAAGCAGTCAAAAATAATAATAACAGCAGAGTTGAAGGGCCGATGGAGACAAACAGGTGGGCAAAAGTACAGAAGCTTGGCAGGAAGGAAGGAAGGTAGGTAGGAGGGCAAAATCTGCACTGGACTGTGGGGACTGAAGAGGCAGAGGGGGAAAGTGCTGCTTTCTCTGCCACATGCTTCTATAAATAGAATTTGTTGACAGGCCATCTCTCCCATCTGAAACTCTGAGTATCTGACTAACCTCAAAAGAACAGCCGCTATGGAAATGAGCCTGCTGTGGACGAAAACGTAGGCACTGACATCATGACACAGACACAAAATTACTGAGCATCACTCAACAGTAATTGAGCGAAGGTCAGAATCAAGCATTTGTTTCTTTCTTTTTTTTTTTTTTTTCATTCAGCTTAGTTACATTCCTTCTTTGTAGTTTAAAATATTTCATCAAAAAACAAAAGTAAAAGGTGTTCAGAACTGTTCACTTTCCTCTAGAGCCCCATATAAACTCAGCATCACACTGCTGGCTACAGGACTCAAATTACAAATTACAGCAGGGCGTGAAAACCTGCCATGACTTAATGGGGCAAATGCAGAAACTAAACGCTTTTATATAAATGAAAACTCTCTTTTCAAGTGGATCATTATTTTAAAATGTGTTTGGACAGTGTAAGCCAGCAAGGTAGACTTTAAGCAGTTTTTATTGCTTCCATCTTCCAGAAAAACTAATAAATTGGAACTTGAGGGTCAACTGAGGTTTCGAACATCCAACAAACTTGTACCCTCCAGTCTTTAAATCTAGCGTACATATGACATCATACTGGTAAAGTTGAGAGCACATTTTAAGAAAGCAACTACCAGAAAATCCATTTCTCCAACATTCAAATCAACACAGGTTACAGCACATCAAAGCTTGAAGCAGATGGGCTACAGTAGCAGAAAACCACACCAGGTGCCACTCCTGTCGGCTAAGAACAGGAAACTGAGGCTACAATTTGCACCAGGCTCACCAAATTGCACAACAGAAGACTGGAAAAATGCTGCCTGGTCTAATGAGTCTCAATTTCTGCTGTAACATTCAGATGGTGGGGTCAGAATTTGGTATAAACAGCATGAAAGCATGGATCCATCCTGGCTTGTACCAACAGTTCAGACAGTTGGTGGTGTAATGATGTAGGGGGATGTTTTCTTGGCACACTTTGGGTCCCTCAGTACCAATCGCTCTCGCATTGTTTAAATGATTAGTACAGTTTACCAGTACTAAAAAAGACTGAACTGAATTTATTTCCTCTTTTTTTTTTTAATGTAGAATTATACGCCATCTCAGTTTGTCTGACATTCCTCAACCCAACAGCAGTGATAATCATGCTCGAGTTCACCTCACTGCTGTTACCTAGATACTTTTCATCTTTAGTGGGGGGTGGGGGTTTTTTCCAGGCCTTTTTGAAAAGAAAAAAAACAAAACAATCTACAGTACCCTACTGCTTCACAATGTGCTCTCCTGGCACAGAAACAGCGCTCTCTTTCTCCCTGCTATATTCACTGGGTGAGCGAGCAGCTAGGCTTCAGAGAATGACAGAGCGCAGTGGTGCATAGTGTGAGAGATAAAAGTAAGAGGCCTTCTGTTGCTTCCAACTTTCTCTCTGATTACTACCGAAAGCCCTGAAAACAACCCCCCCCCCCCCTTACAAATGGCTCTAGAAAGGACCTTTAAGAGTTTTCTTTTCTTTTTAAAATCATGTGCTGCAGCAAAAGTACAAAAACCAGTTAGGGGAGTTCCACATCAAAGAAAACATGAAAAAAAAGTTAAAAAGAAGACAACCTGGAAAATTTACAGGCCAAGAACAATTTTTAGATGATTAATGTTCACATATATGTGGCAGAAATGATCATAAAGCACAGTCATGGTCTGACACCATATTGTGTTTGTGTGCCTGCTGGCGTGAGTTTGTATGAAAGCGAGAGATACTTACTGCGGCCTGCTGCCTCTTAAGCTTGTCTCTGTATTCCTCCAGCTCCTGCAGGTTCAACTCGGGCGGGAGTTTCTATAATCACACAAAAAGGAATTCAAACATGCAACCTTAGTGTTTGCATTCAAAACCTTGTCTTTAGATTGCTGACAGCATCCAAGCCTTTTGCACATGTAAACCCTGCTTACTTAAATACCACTGCATGCTGCTTCCTGCCATCTCTGGCTTTTAACCCACTAACAGTCCTTGCTTGGTGTGTGCCAGACAAAAATAAAATATATTCAAAGCAGAACTATGACACTATCAAATTTTAGGTGCTAAGGGCCAAAGCAGGGATTTCATTTATTTTGCAAGAGCTAATCCTCACTCCTGAGCATCTTAATTCTTCAAAGATATCTCACAAGGCTTTTTTAAAGAGCTTAAGCTGAAAGTAGCGGCAGATCTTACTTCATTCAAAGAAAAGAAAAACTAATTTTTTTTCCTCAAATATACTTTGCCAGATCATAAGTCTGATTAGTCAAGAAGGTGGGACGTTATTTAGTAAACAAGAAAATAAACTCTGCCACTGAAAGAAGATATTATAAATCCATGGCCCAAAGGATGATAGGTAATTACGTTCCCCTTGACTGAGAGTCTCATTTCAGATGGTGTAGCAATACAAAATATAAATCTAATGAGATTTCACACCCTTCTTCTGTTGAGCAGATGCAATCCATCAATCCAGACGTCAACTGCACGCACGCGGCTCAGCAGAAATATAAGAGACAGCAGCTCAGGTGAAAAAGAGCTTTATTTCTGCCACTCAGACGGGGTTCAGAGCACAATAAACAATACTTATTCACATTAGAAATGCAACACTTCTGTTATCAAACCTACTGAAACGTGGGGGATTTAATGAAATTATTTTATGAAGAGGGCGTGGGAACTTGGAAGCAAGTCTCGCTTGTTATCGCTTAACAAGTGAGTGGTGCTCATTCAGTCAATAGCGCAAGCACTGGAAATCATTTAGAGTATCTGACCTCCAGTTCATGCTGCACCATGTCGAAGGAGTCATTTGAGAAGTAGACCTCCTCGATGCTGTCAATGATTTCCTGCTCCGCCTGGGGGTCGATGGGCTGCTCCCTCAGCTCCCGCAGCTCCTCCTGCAAGAGGGCGAGACAGGTGGGGAGAGAGAGTGACAAACAAAGAGACAGGGTTAGAAGATGTCCTTGATGCAAGTGCTAGAAAGATCAAGACACAGTGAGAGGTGTGCAGAAAAGGTACACGCTATTAAATTATTTTACTGTAATGAAAACAATAAACAAAATACAATCAGTGGAAGCTGCCAGGTTAAAGATCAGTAAAAGGAGGAGAGATGGGATTAGAGGAACAAGAGTTCCAGAGGAGATTAAGGACAAAGCCAAAGAGTGAAGGATTTGCCCCCAAACTTAAATGAGGCAGAGTACAAGGGACAAGGAGAGGTAAAGGAAGGGCATGGATAGGAAGCAAAAAAAAAAAAAAAAAATGAAAGAGAAAAATGTTAATCATAGACTTTAGGAAGAGATTGCAACTTGTTTCATTCATTGGCTGTCATGGGAGGGAGGCAGCGATGAGAGGAAAGACAAAAAGACACAAATGACTAAAAGAAAAGAACACAGATTCCCTTCTGAGAATCACCGAGAAACATCAGAGCCTTATTGATTAACATGCTGTGCATCCGTCGAGGCTTATTGCTGCGTCGAGTCTTTTAGATGAAGGGTTTTAAGTCCACATCCACTCCCGACTGCTTTAATGAGCCGAGAGGCAGTCAGATGTCAGTACCAAAGTGATGGGATGAAAGGTTACCAAAAAAAAAAAGTTTACCGTTTCATTTGAGCATTCATTAATATCTGTATGAAATTTTAAGGCAATCCATCCAATAGTTACATCAGAATACTGAATCACAAAATGTCAAATTCAATGCTTAAAGTAATTCAGTAGATACAGACTCCACTAAAGTATGTAATAATAATAGCACCAATTTTGCTAGAGTGTGACACTTTATGTTTTAAGCAAAAAAGAATATAATAATAATAATAACCCAAAAAAAGAATAAAAATATCTGAATTGACTATAAGAACTTTCATTTGAATTTAATCAAAAAGGTAAAAGCAGTATTTAATCAGACCATTTAAACAGGGGCAAAAATGATGAGAAAACATTTAACTTTTGATTTTTATTACCTCATTCTGGCTTGACGTTTCACAGCACAGAGCAGAAGTGAGCACATGGCAAATGATTCAAAAGGTATCAATTTAAAAAATCACTACCATCTCAAAAAAATTTGAATATCCTGAAAAAATAGGAAACTTTCATCTATTCTGCATTCACTACAACTTAAGTGAAATACTTCAAACTTTTTTTTTGTTTTCTTTTTGATGATTATCCATATATATAGCTCATGAAAATAAGAAATCCAGTATCTCAAATTATTAGAATATTTCATTTCAAATTTGTGTAAATTGGAGAGACTCAAATCCCTTAGAGGTTGCGTCAGGAAGGGCATCCAGCTACCCGCTGTGGCGACCCCTTGTGACGAGAGAGCAATCAAAGCAGCTTTTTTTTTTTCCTGTTCAAACTGTATAAATGCCTTTTAATACTGCTGACTTGACAGTTGTCCAGATGGCAATCATGGCTGAAGGTCATTGCTGAAATGGCTGTTTGCAAGCACATTAATGGAAAGTTGACTGGAAAGGAAGTGTGTGGTAGGAAAAGGTGCACAAGCAACAGGGGGTGAAGCCGGTGTCACCGCATCGAGAACCACCACACACAGACGTCTTCAGGAAAGCTCTTAAGATAGCTGTCACAGTCATAATATCAAACTACTCCTTAACGAAAGACAATGGCACAAGTGTGCTGAGAAAAGAAATTGGACTGTTGCTCATGGGTCCAAAGTTCTCTTTTCAGATTGCATTTGGAAATCAAGACCTGAAAGTCTGGAGGAAGTGAAGCGTTACAGAATCCAATGTGTCTGAAAGTTTCTGCAATCAGTGGAGATTTGGGGTGCCACTTCATCTGCTGGTTTTGGTCCGCTGTGTTTTATCCAAAGGCCACGCAGCTCTGTACCAGAAGGTTTTAGAGTACTTTACGCTTTAATCTGTTGATGAGCTTTATGGAGATGCTGATTTCCTTTTCCAGCAGCACCTGCCCGCAGAGTCAAAACTGCTACCAAATGGTTTCGGGCATCTCACCCGACCTGAACCCCACAGAGAATTTATGGGGTATTGTCAAGAGGAAGATGAGAAACAGCCAGCTGATGCAGTAATTCATGGTAAAGGAGCCTCCAACCAAGTATTGAGTGGATAAATGAACACACCACATAGAAGTTGGACATTTCTGTACTGTAAATCCTTTTTTGATTGACGTAAATAAAAATTCTACTGGATGTCTGATTTTCATGGGGTAGAAGCCAAAATCATCAAATTAAAATAGAAAATGGCTTGAAATATTTCGCTTTACATCTAAAAAAACAAAAAAAGAAAAACACTGACTATATGAAAGGTTGTTTTTTTTAACTAAATAAAACAAAACTGAATACACCTGTGATTTCCAATTAGTGCACACGCAGGAACATGGTTCTAAAATGACCTGATCAATGTGCAACCAAATATCAGTGGAAACGCAGCTACAGCAGTAATTAGGACCGATACAGCAAACAACAGTTTCACTGATTAGAAGCACAGAGACGTCCTGCTAAAACGATGACGGTGAGCTACTTTGAAGAACAGACAGACAAGTGCTGCAGTCTTCTTACAATTGTTATCAACAGAAAACGGCGTTTCTGCGACACCTCAGACAGTTTGGAGGATATTACATAATATTAACATATCAGCTTCTACAGAACTTGCTGGCTCTTCTGCGCAAAATTGCAGGCGTTGCATGAAAAGAAGCCTGATGAATACTGAGAGCACATTATTTTGTCAGAAGAGTCCCAGATAAATTTGTTTGGCTCAGACGGGGTCCAAGATGTGAGGACTACTGCAGTGAAGCACGGCTTTGATGATATGAATGTTTTAATGAATGATCATTGGCATTATACATAAGTACAATAAGATTTGGTGATAAAACCAATAAATAGAATAAAGATAGATAAGCAAGTAAAGACAATTTAGCCAGTGCCAAAATTAAAGTGTCAAATATCCTCAGTGCCATACTGTATGTGTTTGTATTAAAGTAGCTGAGTATTTCTGTGGCATGTTTACATTCTAGTGTGTAGTTTGGTGGAAGCTGGCGTGGTGAAAGCCACCGCTCGAGGGTAAAAACTGTTCCTGAGTCTGTTAGCTCTTGTTTATATTGTTGTGAACCGTTTGCCAGATGGCAGTGGTTCAAACAGAATGTCTGGGGTGTGTACTGTCCTTGCTGATACGGTCTACTTTTTTTCTTGATCCTGGTGATATAGATGGAGTCCAGATGTGGCAGCTCCATCCCATGTGGGAGCATGCCACACTGCTGCACCATCTGTCAGGATGGATTCCTCGTTATTCTCCTGTAGAAGTTCAGCAGCAGTTTCTGTGACAGTTTGGCCTGTTTTAAGTTAGAGGCGTTAATGGACTATGTCAGCTGCGCAAAGAGGGTGACTCCCAGGTACGTAAGGTTTTCATCCTCATTAGAAATGAGTCCAATGATAGTGGCATCATCAGCAAATTTAATTATGGAGTCTGAGGTGCACATGAGGATACAGTCATAGGTAACGCCAGACATGCCAGGTTATGGTGTAAGGTTTCACAAGGGTTTGTGGTCGTAATGCACCTACAGTGTAGATTAAATACAGAAGTATAAATCCACTCTTAAATCTAACTGATCTTTGGGATACTTTAGGCAAACACACGATGTTTCCCATAGAACAGGCTGCAGGTTTGTATGGCAGTGGTTCTCAAACTTCTTGTGAAATGCTCTATTTGAGAAGCCAGGTGCTTCCACACTTTCTTGAATAAATTGAGATATGATGCTATTTATACTTTGTGAGCAATAATCAGCTTCCTTTCCAGTAAAGTGGACTGGACGGACTCCAATTCTATCATCTTAAAGTAGCAAAACAGCCCTTGTTCTGCTTTGAAACCACGTGAGATCTGTGTAGCAGAGCCTGAGTGACTTTTTCCACCTGCTCCAGTTTATGGTTAGAGTGGCCATTTAGCTTGAAGTGGACCTCCAGAGCAGAGCAAGGCTCACCATCACTATCTGCAATCGGGGGAGTTGGAGCTCGTCTGACCCTGGCATGAGAGAAACTGGACAGGTACGCTAAGGACCGCCACAAGAGCAACCTGGTCAGCCTGCAGGTATGGAAACATCTAACAGCGAGGACCCACGGCTAGCAAGTTAGCAGTGACTTAACTTCCAAAATAAGAATGAGCGGATTGGGGATGGGGTTCTCTCAGATGGATAAATAAAAGTAGAATCCATTTGTGGGAAACACTACAAAGTAGTCACACAGATAAAAGCTCAACTTACTTTTGTTGCCCTGAGTTCACATTAATACAGTAAATCTAAACTGTTTAATTTTAATTTTACAAAAGAGCAAACACCCCGCTGCTCACTATAATGCAATTACAGTAAGCGGATACAATTTTGGTTCATCTGATATTTAAGCGATATTGCACAGTACTCACATCTGCTGTAATGTGAGCATACTCTTGAGAGGAAGCGCTTCATTCATGTTAACACTGAGTCGAACTTCTTGTTTATGTGGGATCGATGCATTAAAGCATAATGGCACTAAAAATAGACCAGGAGCTGGGGGGGGTAACTAGGATGAATATGGAATTATGGGACAAATGCAATATAAAATGCAATATACACCCTTTTATGCATACTCCATTAAATATACACCTTCACGAGATAGCAGACACTGATCAAGAAAACCTTGTTACACACCTGCCTAACCCCAAATATTTTCCCAGCTCTTATCAGCAAGAAGCATGAAGGTAGGCAATGAAGTGTGCCACCCAAATAACTAAATATGTTTCTCTGGGTAACAGTGTGTCTTGCTGAGTGACATTTATATGAGGCGATGCTGCTGTGAGTAATTTTCATCATTTGACAGCAAAATATAGCTTCATCTAATTCAATTACACACAGAGAATCCCCTTATATTACACACGAGGCAACTGTGCGGATTCAAACCAAGCACTGAAATGTGCTTAATGCTCGTGCGTTTAATGTTCGTGCAAGTGTGCGAATCTGAAATGCGCAGATCTCCAGGCGAGTGTGCCATGTTTGAATCAGGTAAAGGAGCGAACAGGAGCCCCGAGGGAAATGTGTGGGTGAGTGCGTGAGACTAGAAAGGAGGGGTAGAGTTAGGAGATCACACTCCGCCATCAAAAAGGTGGGTGGGAAATCAGCTCAAATGAGAGGGAAAGTGAAAAGGGGAGGAGGGACGAGGAGGATGAGTCACTGTTAGCCGAAGTTACAAAGAAAAAGGCAGAGGAGTGAGCTAAACAGAAGACAATGAAGTAGCTCCCATGAAGCCACTCTAAGGCAATTCACCTTGTGTCAATGTCTTTCTCCTTTCCCTCTCTTTGCCTCAGTCTCCCACCTGCATTGACGTGCAAAACATCTTTAAGTGAGTGACTCACTGAAGGTCTGCCGTGAGTTAAATAATTCCCTGCCTTCACTGCCGCTGTGCAGGCACAAAGCAAAACAAACGCCCCCGTGGCCCACACGAGAAACCCGAACCGTGAGCCGCTATGAGGCTTTGATCAAATTTCACTTTGATGGATGAGAGACAAACAAACAGCCCTTCACCCTGGGGGGGGGGGGGGGGGGGGGG
>JAVDPK010001873.1:425870-436346 GCA_034780415.1 Cichlasoma orientale
AAAATGCAAACAATGCCCCCCCCCCCCCCCAAAAAAAAACTTCAAAAGACCTTTAGAAAGCCTGAAGAACTATTTTTGAAAACACCTTTAAAAAATGACAAGTCTGGCTTCTTGAAAGCAAAATAGAAAGAAATGAGGGGTAGATCAAGACTTTTGCACATTGCTGTACATGTCATCTTTGCATGTTAATAATGAATTAAACATATATGTTAATGAGTCAATAAAAAACAATCCAGTAATGAAACACACAGTGTGCAATAATATTACAGTTATTATCAGTACAACACATACCTCCATACTTTGTTGTATTCATAACTGGGAGAGTTTGCTTCTAATTCTTCTGTCTGTATATCTGTATAATATACATTATTTTGATGTGGTCTCAAACAGGTTAACACAGTAAAGTATACCTTGGCTTTCTGATTTTTGGGATGCTGGGGATGTTTAGCATGGCACATTTACTTTCATCAGTAAGACTTCATGCTTTGTCACCCTGGATTCAGTGCCATGCAGGTCCATCTCTGCCAAGCAAGCAGTTACACCTGGCTCTGCTTTATGAACTGTTCCAAATTAATTAAAAATACAGCACACACACAGACCTATTCAGCCTGCTTTCTAATTGCCCCTTTAGGTGTTATGTTGGACTGTGCTTGGTTAAAAGCAGGCTGCATGCAGCACGCAGCCTGCACCGTGAGCTCTAGTTCCTGGTTAATGATGCCTCAGGCTATTTCCCAGTCAAATGAAGGTGAGGTCGCTCTCCTTAGGTGAATTTACTCCACTGTTGTTTGTCAGGCACTCATCCTCAGTGTGGAGCCTCCCTTTAAGTATACACTGAGACGGAACAGATGGCAACCCCTACCCGGAGATGCCACCACAAAGACACGGCACACTCAGTTGGTCAGTTCAAAAGCTATAATTAGACCAAGATTTAATAAACAACTTGTTGTTATGCAGGAGAGCATCGTGATAAGCCACACCTCATAATTCAGCATGAGTATTAGATTTAGATTTTTTTAATATCTTTTTCTGCGAATGGCTAACGATGCTTAGGGTGAAAAAAAAAGCTACAATTTGATAATAGTGTACAGCATTAGCTAGAATGTTATGCTATAGCATTTCACACACTGAATGGAGGCACTCAGCATGGTGCCACATAATGAACGAACAACAGTGTGGTGATAATAAGCCACATAATAGTAGAAACAAATGTTCCTTTAAGTGATTCACTGTCCAAGGTTGGCAAACGTGAAGCATTTCTAATGAGTTTTGAAAACTTCAAATGAAATTTGGCCTCCACTTTCTAAATGAATCATTCTATTTCTGAATTTCTCTCCGTGCTTGTCGCTTGCCTTTATTTCTGTTCTGTCCACACATACACACACACATATATGTGTATGCACACACAAACAAGAGCAAAACGCACACCCGTTTTTATCTACTCGTGACAAGGTGTCAGCAGGAGCAGGTGGAGGGCACTCTGCCGCATGCTGAACCATCCGTCTGTCGCTGCCTATCTCTATCAGGTACACAGCACACCAGTACAACTAGGCTGAAAGAAACAAGCAGCAGTGTTGGGACTGAAAATACAACTCTTGCAAGGAGACAGATTACAGCCAAGGCATCAGACAAAGACGGACTGTGAGGCAACAGAACAACTGACAGCTTTGCTGGCTTTGGCTATTTTTTTTCTGTTTTTTTTTTTTGTTTTCCAGGAAGTGTGAAAGAACAAATGTTCATTTCAAGCCGGTACTGCTTTTGCTTTTCTCCGAAAAAAAAGAAAAAAAAAGAAGAAGAAGGAGCATATCTAAAGCAAAATGCAGATATAATTGCAGAAATTGCAGAATAAAGTATATCGTCCTTGTCTGATGTCAGCAAGCAATGCATACTCAAAATGACCAGCGTATTAAACAGTTATATTTTTAATAAAGTACAAAACAAACATGTGAATGCAAACTGTACAATGATGAATTATGAATTCCTTATAATTTTCCTTTTTTGAGCATTTCATTGTATCCATTATGAGAAGAAAGAAAATGCTACATTTTTGGGAAGCAGGGTTAAAAGCTTTGATAGAAATAAATAGATTCAAGTAAAACGTAGAAATAGAACAATATGTATAAAGAATCTGCAGGATAAACCATGTCCAATAGTCACAGTAAACCTGAATATATATTTTGTACAATGAACTGCATTAATTATAACACTTCTCACAAAATATACTCTCTCAGCAGGGAACGTTAAATTAAAACGATATTATGCATGGTTTTTAAAAAAAAATCTATATTTTAAATACAGTGAAGATGTGGGAATTTCGGCACCTTGGAATCATTACAGGATCTTTAAAATAAGGTAAAACTGAATACTTCGAACTTGCTTGGTTTTATATATTCTTCACTTTAAAACAGGAAAAAAAAAGGTTTTAACTTTAGTTTTGCTTTCACAGGGAAAAAAAATTAAGCTGTACATACGTTTTCATTTCACACTAATGTCAGCAACATCCATCCAAAACTCTCATCAACAGCAGTGCACTATCAGGTTGTGTAATTCCACAAGTCTCCTTCATCCCTTGTGCAAAAAACTGGGCCACCAAAACCAGCGCTTCGGGCTTTGATAACAGAGACTTAAGAGAATAAAGCTACAAGGAAGTCTTCAAGTTAAACCATTCTAAGTTTCATCTCCAGCCGGATGTTACTTCAGCAAACTGTGACTTGGGGTTTCGGGAACGTGTCTGATCACATCGTAGATGGTGGTATGCATATCTTGAATCGATTCGAGGCGAGCCAAAGATCTGCACGATGCCTGCGGGATTAGTTGTATGCGGAAATTAAAAGCATTAAAAAAAAACGTAGAGAATTTAGACAAAATGAGCGGTGCTGCTTCATCGGTGTGAAAATACCTGTGCAGATTCCATTCTCCCAGGTATGGAGACAAACTCGTAGATACCAAAGTCCTCTGTTGCATCCTCGTGACCTGTTGATTCATATTTTGACAAATCAGAGAAAAACCTGCCTGTGTTACAGCAAGGCTGTTAATGTCTAACCACTGTCAGACGTTCTAATGGCATTGTAAACTGTATGATGCCATAAAACACAGACCTGCTCCCATCTGAACTCAATTTTTCCTGATCTTGTTTGAGTTCAGTTAAGGTCTCAGACCTGCTTTTTTGGACTTGATTTGACCATTAAAGCAAAACTAAAGCCCTGTTCATCTCATATTTCCAGTCCCAGTTCCTTATGAAATATGATATAATACATGTGTACATATAAATACCAGAGTGATTATGTGGGAGTCCCAAATGATTGAGGTATTTGATGGTATAAGTGGGCAAAAATGAATCATTTGGGAACAAAAAGTAGTTTACCTGAACGATGTGGTCGTTTCTGCTCTGAAAACGGTCTGCACAAAAACAGTTAAATGAAGAAGTTAATTAAAGCTCATATGAGGAAAAGACATGATAATCGATTTTTGAATTAATTTCATATTAAAGGCTCTTACTTGTTGTAAATGCTCATAAGCACTGGAGATAAGAGAGAGGAGGAAAGAAAGAGAAAGAAATATAAATCCACACATACACAAATGACAACATTATAACTTTGTTACTTTGCCCTTTTTTCCTTTAGTCTAACACAAGTCATTTACATTTTCCAATAGCTTTTTTCACACAAAAAAGTAGATAAGCACAGGTGTAACTAATGGCATTAATTAAAGTTCTTTTTTACATTAATATGATTAGTAACACCTGTGATCACCTGTGGAAAAGGTCCATTAACTTCCACATGCAAGAGCTTGGAAGCCAGGGGAAAATTAAGACTGAAGTCACAGGGATTAAAAACAACTATGGTTCTGAAAAAAAAAAGTGCTTGCTAAAGCAACAGAAGAAGACAGAATCTAACCTCTCTTTGGATGACAGGTTCTCCTGAGGAAGAACAGCACCATACAGCCAATGACAAATAAAGAGCAGACAGTAATTGCCAGCGGAGACACAGAGCTTCCCTCTTGGGTGTGCTTCTCTTTCCCTGTTAACAAACAAAAGTCATATGAATGATGTATGAACACATATTTGAAGGCAAGTGAGCTCTGCAGTAGTGAGAGAGTCGATCAGTAGGTCTAGCACAGGGGTGTCAAACATGAGGCTCGGGGGACAGAATTGGCCCAACAAAGACAGTAATCTGGACAGCTTTGTAAAATGTGAACTGTATTTTAGTTTGATAGTTTTTCCAAATGACTGCCGCCATGGCCCTTCATACTACACCAAAGTAACTGACTAAGAGATAAAAAATTAAATGACAGTTACTATAGACATTTCAGGAAAAGGGACATTTTCTGGTAATTAACAAAAACTTTCTGTTGTATAATTACAGGCCATTCTCTCCAATGAGCTAAAAGAACTTTTTCTGTAATTTTTCATATTTACTCCTTACAATTTAAGTCTAAAGACCCGTGTTGGCTGATTTCTTTCATTTATTACAGCAGCATTTCTTTAAACTGAGATGGTTTCCTTGACTAGCAGGTGAGTTCAGACACAGGCTAATTGTAGCTAGCTAGCTGTTTTGTAGGCAGCACTTTAGCTAAATGAAGCTGCTGAACTTGACATCTCAACAATTAGCAGTTATCTGACAACTAATATCGGTTGTTGTGTTTTTAATTATAGGCTATCTTTTTAAGCTGTGCTCAGGTTTTCTTCAATGTGAGAAATTCATGGAGTTTTATTTATATAGTAGCACTCATTAGCAGGTATCTGCAGATGCACCTTGCTAACCAAGCTGCCTGGCGTTAGCTGGAAATGATTAAAACTTTATTGATCCCTTGGGGAAGGTCCCGTCAGGGAAATTAGGTTCCAGAACACTCATCAAGAGACAAGTGATCTGCGGCCTTGCAGCCTCACAGAGAAGCGCTGCCGTTATGTTGAACTCTTGTCCAACTATGCTCACTTCAAGCATAATAATAATAATAGTAATGGTCACAGTAGTCACATTCTTCATTTCTAAACAATCTACAGTATAATCTCCCACTGTGGCTAGCATATCTGTAAAATGTTCGGATTTTTAAACTGAAATAATCCGAAAATACTTTCTAGGGTTCATAAAAGATTTTCATGTCAATAAAAAAAGGACATCTGTTGACTTGTTAAACAACATTTTAAATCAGTCAGTATCTGCAGTAATCATAAATGTGCCTTTCTTAGTATCACCCAGGCAACATATTAATGTTGCATTCAGCACACAGGGACTCCATATGCTATAAAACTTTGTCAACAAACATAACAGCTGTTATGCAGTGTTTACTTTCCCAGCCACTGATCTTTAATAGAGGCTTCAGGTCCGGGAGCCTAGCAACGCAGCTATAACCTTAGTTTCATAATAATGTACTGTATATTTCATTATAGCCATACTCTGGTTTGACTTGTCAGCTTTTACGCAGCGTAATGCTCCAGTTATAGTATTTTTTTCTACTTAACTGTTCCCAAAGGTGGTTAGTGCTTATCATTTTATCACTGGCAAGGATTATCTGAAAACGCTCACCCAGCTCTACGGCGTTTGGCATCACACACTGTTTGCAGAGTGTTTATCTCAGAGGATTCACCAAAACCTACCCACGCTCTCCTCCCTCTTGCCATGTTCCACCCTCTACGCACCTGTTCCCAAGCTGGCCACAACTAACGTAAACTGGGCCTCGTCCTGTTTCTGTGTCACATTGTTGAAGGCGCGGCACAGGTACTCTTCGGCCTGGGCCAGTCTGTAGAAGCGCACCTCCAGCTGTGGGCCCTCTGCGATTATCTGGGTTGCATTGCTGCTCTTGGAGATCCACACATAGCTGTTAGGTGGGTTGGAGTCAGCCTGGCATTTAAAGGAGACCGGCTCCCCAGGGTTGATGGTGAACACCCCCCCTGTGCGCAGGCCCTGGCCAGAGTTCACCTCAAGGTTGTAAGGGCCATCTGTACAGGGAAATGGAGAGTGAGGGAAACATTGCAGTTTGCTGTTGAGATGTTGCTTTGTGGGTAATTTTCATGAACTGTCCAGTTCTAAAGCATGATAGGATAGCAGTGGAAAATAGGGTAAGAAAAGTGAGTTTCTACATGCAAGGTCACAGGGTTGTACATGGATAAATATGGGTGGGTATGTTGACAGCGCCAGTGGAGATCAGTGAGACCTGGGTAAGGCAGGGGGTGGACTGGGACCGCTGGCGAACTGCAGTACTCTAATTGAAAATAAGCAACTTGTTTCTCCAACACAGTCAAGTATTTAATTTACTCAGTGCTTACCTAACTGTTAAATAAGATTATTATTTGTTAAGCTTGAGTCTAACATTAGTAGCAAACCAACCAATTCACCATCGGCCAGTTTTAATGTATTTCACAGCGAAAACAAACACTAAGAAGGAGACTGGCTGTACTAGAAACTCAATATGGTAAAAGTGAAAGAAACCGAGAGCGCTTACTGCAGGCTGAAACACAAACACGATCTGCCTATGCAAACAAAAATGATGTCACCGTCAAGATGAGAACACCAACACACTGACTAAAGGAAGCTGCAGATAAATGCACGACACCTTGCTCGCCCTGTCAGTACACAGTCATCTGTTTTGTAAAGATTTAAACGCATTAAAATGAATCCCCAGGAAGATTACGCATGCAGCATGTTCTCAGTTTAGCCTCGTATTTGCACAGCCAGTAAGGTCTATCGGTGCATCTACGCCGTTTATAATAGAACAGAGGAGCTCTGTGAGATAAGTCTGCTCCCATGCAAATACCATCCCATAACAGCTGCATGTTTTTTTTTTTTTTTGTGTTTGTTTTCTGCTGATAGTAAGTAGGCTGTTCTCACTGAAATTTACACATGACTCAACACTTCCAGCTATTCTGAAGAAGAGAAAACAATAACAGTAGATCTATCCTGCGGTTTGTGAGTCCAGGAACTTTGTGACACATTTAGATTTTAAGAGGAGCGTATATTTTCATTAACTTTATGAAAATCTTTATAAAGCAGCTGCTGGCTAAGAGATGACAGCTTCTATCTCTTAAAGCACACGTTTGCACACCTCTGTTTTTACCTCAACGTGTTCTACGAAGGGGACAAAGACTTTACAGGTTTCAGAAAAGGAAGAAGAAAAGATGGACGGACAGATATAGCTACTCACAGTAGACGATGAGTTCCACGGGCCTGCTGGGTCGGCCCGCGGTGACTGCGTTGCTGGCCACACAGTGATAACTTCCTTTGTCCTCTTTTCTCACAGGGCTGATTAACAGTGTGGAGCTATCTTGAGAGAAGTGGTATCTGTCACTGGCACGCAGTGTAACATTATCCCTGAACCACTTGAACATAACTCTTGTTCCTTTCTCAACAGAACAAGTCCAGGTTACGTTTGCCTTGTCCTCAATGACTGCATAGGAAGGGCTCTTCTCAATGACTGGACTGGACACGGGGACTATGGGGTTTGAAAGGCAAGAAAAATGGATGATTTTTTGCACAATGACCTATTAGATTATTCAAATTATGGGAAACATAAGGTCTGAGAAACATGTAACTTACCATCTACTGTTACAAGAACTGTTTTCTCCTCCTTGATAATGGTTTCTGTTTGGTTATGAAGCTTTATGTTGAGGCTTAAGTGATAATCTCCTTCATCGACTTTTTTTAAGTTTTTGATTTCCAAAGAAAAATTTGATTCTTCGAAGACGAGGTGGTCACTGTATGCCATGTCAGTGATTACATTTTCTTTGGTAAATGTCACCAACGTCCTGCTCTTGGTGCCGCTCATCATGGTGTACGACCAGGTTCCCTGAAAGTCAGCTTTCTCCAGTGGGAAGTGGGTCTCCACAGACAGGAGCAAGGACTCCCCTTCAATGACATGATTGACCAATGGATCAATGTGAATCAATTCAGAGCTGACCTCTGAGTTGATGGAGATGATGGGAGAAGGAAATGAGAAGAAGGAAAACTGAGTTACTGTACAATTGGTGCAGGGTAACATGTTAGATTTTCAGTGTGAGACATCACGTTTCATACAGTACACACTGCTTTTGATTTAAAGCTTGTTCAGAAAGTGTGTATAGTCCTTTAATGATTGAGACACTTTTAGTCAGGGATCTAGGAATCAGCACTAGTATGTATGAGAAGATCATTTACAATGAACTTTCTGTCACATTTCTTGCAGCAGCTTCATTTTTGTAAAAAAAAATAAATAAAATTCTTGAAGTTTCAGTTGTTATGGAAATTATGTAATAAAGCGCCCACAGTCCAAAGGCTAAAGGAAAAAAAAAAATCTTATTCCACTTCGCTCTCTTGTAGTTCCTTACACAAATCTAGATGGTACTGGCTTGCTAACATCTGATATATTACTTTTGGGGCACTTACAACAAGTTGCTTACACGGCAGTGCTGTAAAATTCACCATATATGGGCCAACATTTATAATTTTTCTTGACGTTCGTTATGTGTTTTCCAGCTTACGTGGAAAAAGTCTGGATTTTTATTTGCTAAATGCTCCCCTATGATAATTAGCTAGCTGCTACATTTGTCAGACATTTCAAACATTTCATACAATCAAATTTTAAATTGGGCCAATTTTGCTTTTCCTTGCTTTCGGTCATAAACACAGTGGTGGATGGCCAAAGTTTCAAATACTGAGGTCAGCTTGTGTGCAGGGTGATCCCTGTGAGCCACAAATTCAGGCTTTAGACTGGTCTAAACCTTCGGTTTCTGACATTTTTCCCTCCTCTTTGCTCTGTATGCTGTCACTGAGATTGCATAGCCCTAATATGGTCACATCAGACACACATCTCTGACTGTGGGCAGATCAGCTCCGCCTACTTCCAGGTTAGATTTTTTGTTTGTGAGGAAGATAAACAAGGATTATTTTGAACTGCGAATAAATAAAGCTACTGCAGTGAATGTGAAAATGTCTTCTGTAACGGATCAAACCGAACCAAATTGACTGCAAAATCGGGTCACAATCCTCTGTTTTCGTTTACAAGAAATCACTTTAAGTATATTTTTGCCTGTGGTTGGCAATTAATAACATACTGATATACAAAAGATGTTTTGTTTTCTGATATAATAGCGTTTTCTGTGTACCCCACTTTAAAGTTAACTGGGCGAGACCCTTTGTACGTGCCATGTGATAGAACACTAGCATGGGTAAAAATGCTTAAAGTAAAACATGCATCAATCCTGCATCACGTCATTGATTATTGGCACTTGGCAACATTCATTTGCCATTGCTTTGTTGCAGTGTTATGTTTTTGTAGCATTTTGGGGGAGATTCAAATGTAAAAATTGGGGAAATTTGAAAGGAAAAGTTGCCGGCACATTAAAGTTATTGGCACATTAAAGTGTGCAAATATTAGACAACGTTTTTTTAGAAGCCCGTCCTGTTTTGGTTGCCTAATCTGCAATGATCTGCATCCTAGTCTCCAAAGTGTCCAGGTCCTGAAACTGTGGTGAGTTAATATTGACCTAACGCCCTACAGAGTAATATTGTTGCCAGACAAGGATCAGGCCTGTTTCTTTTATAGTGACTCGTTGCCATACAAACACTTGAGCTCTGTGAAGTAACTACAGCAGCTGATCTAGTGTATCTTGTGGTCTGTTAAAGCTGTGGCTGGTTGCCAGGGCAGTTTGATCACTGGTTACAGAAAACCTTAAAAAAAAAAAACCCAAACAGCAGAAAGCGCCATCAGTGATTTTCAGCAGATACCACCACCTCACCTGGAAGGTCAAACGCTTTTACCGATGAATGAATTATGTCATTATTTACATGACCACTTCTTTCTAAAATACTCTCAACTCCATCTGTACTGTGACCTGTGTTCGTTTGACATTTTAAAGTTCATAAGTGAGATGAAATGGAGTCCATTTGGATGCCAGGCTGAGTTAAGCAGCAGCATGTGAGTAGGCAGTGCTACTGTGAAACAAACTCACAAAAACCTCGCAATTTTTGTTCAGAGTTATCTCTTTCAACTTCCCCTTTCTCTGTTTGAGCGCCTTTGTCTCACTTGTGTTTGTGCAACTTCTCTTTTTCGGCAATGAAGAAACGTCAGGAAGATGTCACGAATAACAGTTTCTATGTGCTGTGCTTTGAATAATTTCAACTTTGGATGTTTAACAAAGTAATGAAGTGTTAGTTATGTTTGCGTTACACATAGTTCGACATAATCTTGATATGAAAATTGGGGGGTGTCAGGAAACTGAGTTTGTGGTTTGGTTTGTTGATTTTTTTCCTTGTAAAGCCATATTTTCCCTCATGTCCCTTCCTTTCCCTCTGAGCGCTCATGTTTTGCTCATGTTGACTATCACAACAGATCTACTGTCTGCTGTTATGTCCTAAATAATGCATGCAGCACAAACACCATGGTGACACTTTTCATTCTTATAACACAGCAGGCCAGTTTTCGCTGTGCGTGCGTGCATGTGTGTGTGTGTGTGTGTGTGTGTGTGTGTGTGTGTGTGTGTGTGTGTGTGTGTGTGTGTGTGTGTGT
>JAVDPK010001873.1:445554-459153 GCA_034780415.1 Cichlasoma orientale
CACACACACACACACACACACACACACACACACACACACACACACACACACACACACACACACACACACAGCAGAATTTGCTCATCGTCTCTCCTCGGATTTTAACTTAGATTGCATTTGTCGATCAGATTATGGCACCAAGTATAACTCTGATCCTGTATTTGTTTTTACTGATTTCCCCTTTAATTGGTCACATATTCACACATTTGGCGCCTCTCATCTGAACTGTAAAGTTGCTGAGCTCATTTACTTCACATCCCCTAAATGACTAAGGGCCAACACAGCTAAATTTATCTGGCCTTCTATCTTCCGCTCATTTAACTGTAACGGCACAGGCTTGAAATAATCCCTCTGATCCAACCTTTAATCACCAATCCATCCCTTTAAAAGACAAAAGAAACCTGTCAATTTTTATTTATTTGCTCCCAGCTTGTTTTCCGGTATCTTAATTTTATGTGGAATGTGAGGAGCAGCTGTCACTTTAGCACATGAATGGAGCCAGTTTAGTGGCCCAGAGGCATCGGAGTGGATCAACGGCAGAGGAGGGACAGCTGGGCCTGAGGGAACAATAGCACTCTCAGTTAATCATTAATACTCTTAAATAACAGCAGCCAGGCACCAGAGGTTCACTCAGCAGTCTCTCCAGAATATTCCGCCTGCAACAGGAGGACACAGGAAGCCTCAGCTCGGAGGGTGACCCCAAACTGACACTTGTTAATTGGGGCCTTTGATGGGTTTGCTGGAGCTTTAAATTGCTGTCTGTTTGATGAAGTTTCACCCCTTGGCCATGAGCAGAATGACAACAGAATGACTTGATATGTTATAATGTTGGAAATTGGGATTTAGGCTCATATTGTCTTCTTCTCAAACTGCACTCTGGTTGTCAAGAAACTGACACTTGTGATTTGGCCTGAAGGTTAATAAATCATGTTAAAAAAGCACTTTTTTTCCACAGTTGTGAGAACACTGAAAAGGTTGTTTATACACAGTTAAAGTAGAGGAGCCTGATAACTGAAGGTTCTGCCTCCCGTTCCACTTTCCATATAGCACCTACCTTGCTCATCAAGAAATGCTGTTCACATTATTGAAATAAAGACTATAAATATGTGTTTTATGAAATCAGACAACCACACAACCTTCACTTCACATACATGATGTAGTATAGATGGATGACTGTGATAGGATGCCACCTGTGCAACAACACTACACCTCAGACCCCCCAAACTTCATGTGGCCTTCAGATTAGATCAGGAACACTGTGCAGAGAGCTTCATGGAATGCATTTCCATGGCTGAGCAGCTGCATCCAAGCTTTACATCACCAAGCACAATGCAGCGTGTTGGATGCACGGCACCACTGGACTCTAGAGCAGTGGAGACTCTGGAGTGATGATTCATGCTTCTCCATCTGGCAATCTGATGGATGTGTCTGGGTTTGGCATTTGCCACGAGAATGGTACTTGTCTGATTTGCACTGTGCCAAGTGTAGTGTTTGGTGGAGGGGGGGATTGTGGTGTGGGGTTGTTTTTTAGGAGTTGTGCTCGGCCCCTTATAGTTCCAGCGAAAGGAACTCTTAATGCTTCAGCACACCAAGACATTTTGCATAATTTCATGCTCCCAACTTCCTGTTCCAACATGAGTGCGCACCAGTGCACAAAGCAAGGTCCATAAAGACATAGATGAGTAATTTTGGTGTGGAAGAACTTGACTGGCCTGCACAGAGTCCTAACCTCAACACCATAGAACACCTTTGGGATGAATTAGAGCAGAGACTGTGAGCCAGGCCTTCTCGTCCAACGTCAGTGTCTGACCTTACAAATGTGCTTCTGGAAGAATGGTCAGAAATTCCCATAAACACTCCTAAACCTTGTGGAAATCCCTTCCTAGAAGAGTTGAAGCTGCTATAGTGACAAAGGATGGGCTGACATCATATTAAACCCTATAGTGTATGTATATGTAATAATTTACATATACAGTTTAATTTTGCCCTAACTGATGAAATAATAATGGGAAACAATATGAACTTCCTCTTGCTGGACAGTCCAGGAAGAAAGTCTACACTGCTTTAATTTTTGAACCACATTCACCGGCCATTTTATTAGTTACAACTTGCTAGTACTGGGTTGGACCACCTTTTGCCCTCACAGCTGCCTTAATTCTTCGTGGCACATTCAACAAGGTGCTGGAAGCATTTCTCAGTCCATATTGACATGATAGCATCACACAGTTGCTGCAGATCGGTTGGCTGTACATCCATGATGTGAATCTCCCATTCCACCACATCCCAAAAGTGCTTTGTTGAATCTGCGGACTGTGGAGGCCATTTGAGTACAGTGAACTCATTATCGTATTCAAGGAACCAATTTGAGCTCATTTGAGCTTTGTGACATGGTGCGCTATCCTCCCGGAGGCAGCCATCGAGAGATGGGTACACTGAGGTCAGCAACAATATTCAGGTAGGCTGTGGCATTTAAAATATTTCCAGTAAATAGTGAGGGGTCCAAACTGTGCCAAAAATAAAAATAAAAGCCCCCCACACTATTACACCATTTGGGAGTTATTCAACACTGAAATGTTTGGTGGAATAGGCGAGTTGAGCTGCTACACTGAATGAGGTTAAAAGTTCAGTACTTTTGTGGCTATTGTACGGATAAGCTAGACAGTCAGCAGAGCAGGTGCATGCCAGTCCCTTAGAACAATTTTATTGATTGTTAGAGAAACTACTGTGGTACAAAAAATACAAGCTTACAAAGATTGAGACATTTAAAAAAATTTGTAGACTAAAACTAACAATTGATGTTTTGCTTCCATTGAACTCTTTTTTTTCCCCTTTTACCACATCATATAAAAGCTCCCAAACAACCTGAAATGCTATTGGAAGATAGATTAGGCTCCAAAGGGGAGCAGATGTTAGCTTGAAGCCTCATTTGAATGTCACACTGACCCTCTGTTTATGTTTGTGTGGATATGTGTGCGCGTTTGTGACCGCATGAATTTGTATGTGATTGTGTCTGCACGTGGCTGTGCGTCCAGGCCCCGGCCCTCCCCAACGGCGGAGGTAGCAGGTGTTCCTGTGTCCCCTAAAAGAGCAGGTTTTTATGTTGTCTCCTCAAGTTAGTGGCTTGGTTGCCATGGGGATGCCCCAACAGAAAGAGGCTTGTGTCTGGGGGCCTGTGCTGGGGAGAAGAGGAGGACAGGGGAAGAAGAGAGAAGGAGCTTCAGTTGTACCGAACACTCCGGACTTGACGCTGGCTGGACGAAAGAAAGGAAATCAAGTCAGAGACGCAGAACAGAGTCAGATTGTCTGCTCGCGTCATGCTGGCCTCTGTCTTCACGCTCGAAATGTCACTTAAATATTAAGCTGCTGTTCGCTGGTTCAAAACTGTAGACTAAGTGATGCTTGTAAATCCCAACAATGGGATTGAGGGCTTCGAAAGCCATCCAATATCTCACACATCAGATCAGCTTTCTTCCCAGGTGTGACAGCTGTTTCCTAAAGGCTTAATATTACTGCACCCTCTGCCCTGTGGTATGGACATCCCCCTCTCTTACAGTGGGACATGGTGGACCGGGCACGATCAATCTCTCCCTCCGTGTGTGTGTGTGTGTGTGTGTGTGTGTGTGTGTGTGTGTAAGGAGATCTGGGAGAGACTGGGAGTCACCTGTCCCTTGTTGGCCTCTCTCTCTCTTCCCCCACGGGAGGGCTGCAACTCTCTCTTGGCTGGGCTGATCAGCAGCTGCCATGTGCACCCACGCACACACAGACATGAGCACTCTCAGACTCACAAACATAAAGCATTCTCTTTCGCATTTTAGAGTAAGAGTGAAAGAAATGGGCTCGCTGCGGTGCTCAACAGCAGCAGTATGATATGACTGCTGCTGTTGCACAGTGCACAGTGTGAACTGGTTTCAATTAGGACCGTGTTCTGGGTTTCTTTTAAACTGTGACACTTAATAAATTATTTGTCTTCTCTCGACTGTTTTTCTAGTCAAAATGTAACTAATAGACATTTTAAGTATATTAAAACAAATCAAGCATTTTCTAAAGGTAATGTAAAAGGACTCGCTAGTACGAAGCCACAGGAGACCGGGAGTGTTTTGTTGACTTAAGTCTTTGAGCTATTTTTTTATTTATTTATTTTTAATCCTGTATGTTTTCTTTTTTCTTTTTATTTATTTCAGTGGAATCCGTTTTTCAGTTTTAGAAAAAAAAAAAAAGGCTCCTAGCTATTTTCCCAGGCGTCATTAGAAAGCATAACAGAGCCTCCCTGCTATTTGATTCATTATCTGGTTTCATCTTTTCCTGATCGAGCAGTTCTGCTCCAAACACCTCACGCTGTGTTATCACAGACAAACGAAGCTGCAAGCTGTTCGTACCAGCTTTACCTGAGAAAATGTCCCCATAGGCTTTCTTGTAACCATCGTCCGACCACGCCAGTAAATAGGGCCATACAATGGTACCATAATAATAAATTTTACTTGCTAAATCTTAATCCATCTATTTTTTCTGGAGCATGAAAGGAGTGGCTCTGTCAAGCAACATTCCTCCACGCTATGAATGCCAAACGTAAATTCTCAGGAAAACTGAGCTGAAATGCAAGTTGGGGTGTTTGGCTTTGCTTCAGCGTAAGCTCGGGTTCCTGACAGTTACACATTCTTAAAGATGAAGCCGGTGGTTCCGGGCTTTTTGGCTTTAAAAAAAAAAAAAGAAAAGAAAAGAAAAAAATAGTCCTTCACAGCAAATTTATGCAGCCTTTTTCTGGTTTTCTGACGTGTTAGCAACATCCCCCAAAACTTCCTAGTTAACTTCTCTAAATATCGGAGTCTGAAAAAGTTAAAATTATATAATATTTCACAAAATAGAGAAGTTAAAAAAATATGCAACACCATGATGGGAAATAAGTTGTATCACCATAGACAACTAGAACAGCAAAACACTGTTAAATACCTAACAGTGTCATACATGATGCGGCTCTTATACAGTAAGTAGATTTTTTTCTATTGTTTCTGAAAATGATTTTACTACATAACTGTAAATGTTTGACTGCATTTTACTGTCACTACTACTGAATTTTTAATTAAAGAAGAATGTTGAAAGAACTTTTACTTGTAATGAACAATAATCCTACTTTGTTTTGTTTTTTTCTATTTTACTGAAGCGAATGATGTGATTATTTTTCTTTAACACAGTATGAATGCCTTTATGAAAAACCAACATCAAAAAGGAGAGACGTGAAAAATCAACAGGAAAATTAGAAATGCTCACACCATTAAAAATAAGCATCATGGACAGTTTTTTTTTTAGAAATGAAGACTGACACTCATCCATTCGAATCCTGTACACTGTCACAGGTTTTTGCAAAAAAAAGAAGTGTACATTTTTTTATATTAAATTAGTAATAATAAATTCTGAATATTAAATTGTTTAAAGGTGTCAGTACATAGAAGTGCGGTGAAAGTTAACATAAAGGAAACCCTTAGCCAAATCTCTTTTTTTTCCAGTATTTTCTTATTTCAATAAAAAAAAAAGTATGTACATGGTGTTATTGCACATAAAGAAGTAAAGAAATAATAAAGCACAAGATTTAACATTAAATTATATTTTAACCATCCTATTCCCAGAGCAAGATTTTCCTAATTGGATAATCCTTTCACTGCAGTGCAATGAAATCCCTGCATCAGCCCCATGAAGGTAAACACATGATGAATACACGGTTAAAAAAAAAAAAACCTTGGGAAAATTTTTATGAATCAGATATTGACTGATCTATAGATGCTGTGGAGTTGCAGAATTACAGTTTCATAAAGTGTGCATGTGAATGTTTGAGGTTTGTGTCATCTCTATACTGCACTCAACATATGTGATTGGTTTGTTTTCTAGTCAGATCAGAAGTATATTTGCAAACGTATTCAATCTGGGGGATGGCTCTCAGAGCTGATTTCACGTGAACAATGATGACGAAAAAATGTAAACGTCCCCGTTTACAATCATTTGTCTGGGACACACTGTCTGCACTGTGCGCTTTGTGATGCAAATGGTTTAAATTTGCGGTTGCCTACAAAGTTGGGTGGAGGGAGACTGACATAGATACTTCCATGTCATTATCCCCCATAGTTTTACCTTTTCAGTGGGAATCATTGAATTCTGCAAACAGCATGGAAGACAAGTTTGCATGAAAATCATAGCACCGGGGGAATGACCTTCTTCTGATCCTCGATGACTCTCTGAAAACATGAACTCTCTGAAGGCATGATAATAGGGGGGCTTGCCTACACGCCTGTAATTGGCTATTCATTGGGACAATCTGACATCAAGTCCTGTCACATCTAAACTGTCCAGAAGGGGAGGAAGAAAAAAGTAAAACAAAAACTTTTTATAAGAATCTTTCATATAAAAAATGTGAAATATTAGCGATTACATATAATAGTTAGAATTTTAAACAATTTTAAATATTCAAACATGCGAGTCAAATAAAAGAAAAATAACGTTTATCATGTATAAAAATTGTAAAGCTACAATAAAGCTTCAACATACACTTTTTGTGAAAATTGATTTTAGAATTTTCTTTTCTTAATATTATTGATTTATATGTATTTATTTAAAAAGATAGTAAGCAAAAATATACTTAGTTTCATTAATATTTAATATTTATTTAAATATATAAATATATATATAAATGCATATGTTTTTGAATTTTCAAATTTTAAGTTTCAGATTTCATAAGACTAGGCACAAACATCAGTCTGATGATAAATCCCACAATTTGCTGATTTACTGACAAATCTTTCTGAATATACTAACACAATTTTAAGATTAGGCCTATAACAAACTCATGTGTAAATAACTATAATAATACTTTTGTTGTATTAAAAACTGATTTGTACAATTTAATAATGTCTCATCTTCAGTGAAAGAAATCACAGGTGTATCCTGATGTGAAGATGAAACTGATGCTCTTGGTGAAATGTTCATTTTCTGAAAATAAAATAAACAGATAGGCTCATTAGTTATGCCTTGCAAACGACCACCGGAGCAGAGGGGGGGTTCCCCTGCCACAGATCAAGCCACTGGGCCTTGAACCTGACCCCTGAGGACCATCTAGGGCGAGCTTGTCACATTGCATTCCCGCTGGTGCTTTGTTGCCGCAGGAGTTCCTCAATGGTTTTGAGGGAGATAGATAGTGTGGCCGTCCATCTAACAAACCTCCTCTCTCCCCTCCCCGATCTCTGCGTGCTCCCGGTTTTGACACAGGACACAAAACCCGCGGAGAGGACTATGAATGGTAAAGCACCGAGGAGGCCGAGGCAGAGCAAAAGGAGGCGGTGTGCCTTTGTAGTCGGGGAGGAATGCGGAAATGTCCTCGCTCCGTGTCAAACCTCTCTGAAGGGGGTCAGGCCACATTCAGCCGGCGTGGGAAAGCCAGGCAGAGACGGAGCTCACACAAGGCGAGCGGGGCTGTAGTTGCATAGGCCTATCCGCGGATATATGGAAGAAAAAAAAGAAGAAGAAAGAGAGAAAGAAAGAAAGGAGAAAATCCAAAGAAGAGCGTGGTTCTGGAGGGCTATATCACGCGTTTGCCTTTGTCCTGTGACCCCCCCACCCTCCAATCCTTCGCCCCCTCCCTTCCACACACAAAGTTGCAGTGAGAGTGTGTGCGCAAGTTTTCATACTGCCCACCGCCGCCGCCTCCGCCTCCTCCTCCTCCTCCTCCTCCTCCTCCTCCTCCTTCTTCTCTTCCCCCTCCTCGTTTTGGTGTCTGCCTGGGCTGGTGCAGTCTGAGGGGATGGGGGGTTAGAGCCTGCACCGTCAACTACCTGTGTGGCCCCCGCATGGAGGAAAGTGAACAGGGATGCATTTGATGGAGCAGTTTTTATCCGAGACACGAATGCGTCCTCAGCGCTTTACCGGGCATGCCGACGTTGCGACGTTTTATTGACAACATAAAACAAGGTAAACGCTGAAAGTGGGCATATATGTGCAGAATTTAATACAGAAAAAGTGTTTTTATGAGCCTCGCAATGTTTGCTTTGCAACCCAATAACATTTGAAACGGTGACAAGACAAATTCACTGATTTGTTAGAAATTAGGCCATTATTTGGCATATTTTGAGTCCACGCACAAATAAATTGAAAAAAATTCGGGGAAGCAACCCAGGCTAATGAAAACACATTTAAAACTCGGATTTGTAGTTGTTCTACACATTCAGAACTATTCCGGGGCCGGAAAGTGAAATTTGCAGTGTTTTAAATGAATTGTTGCTGTAGGAAGTTCAGACAATGCAGCCACGTGCTCGCAAGTTTAGGTCTGCTCAAAGAGAAACTTTGACAAACCAGGACAGGGGAGGTAACTAGTTCGTTCTCTAGCCGGAATAAAACGGATCAATGTGTGAAATTTCTGCTCTCTTTGTGCATGTTGTGCTAATATTTTTCTTTTAAAATATCTTTTAAGACAGTTCGAGCGACGATTACTTCAGCGGCACCGCACGTTGAGTGAATCATTGATTGCACGAGAGAAAATATTTAATGCAAAGCAAGCTTTGAAAGTGCTAAATGGGATTAATTTGAATTATTTTATTTTATTTTTTTTCCACATTACTTTGTGTTAGAGGTAGGAGGACATGAGTGCGTAATAGGAGGAGGAGTGGAACTTGGGACGCAGCGGTGCTTTTTTTTTTTTTTTTTTTTGATAGTCGGAATAAAACATGATGACAGTCCTGTTATTGCCTACCTGGAGCAGTATTTGACCAAATCTGACAAAGATGGTGTCTTCCCCCATCTGTGTCTCCCTGTCATCTAGGCATTGCATGTGCCAACTTTTTTCTGTGAATATGTCTTTGTGAGAAACTCTGGCTCGTCATCCTCGGGAATCCCCACAATATTTTCAACAAGAGAAGAAGAAGAGAAAATCTGCAAAAATGGACAGAGAAAGTATTGGTGCTCAATATGAGCCTGTGGCCGAGATTGGAGAAGGCGCCTATGGGAAAGTGTACAAGGCGAGAGATTTGAAGAACGGGGGACGATTTGTAGCCCTAAAAAGAGTTCGTGTCCAGACGGAGGAAGAAGGCATGCCGCTTTCCACTATCCGAGAGGTGGCGGTGCTGAGGCAGCTTGAAGCCTTTGAGCACCCCAATGTTGTCAGGTAAGTGGAAAAGGGGTGGGGGGTAGCCAGCCTACTGTGTGTGTATATAAGTATGTGAGTGTGTGTGTGTGTGTTTAAGTTACAGGAGGGGGCGGGGGTAAATGGTGAAAGAAATGTGCATATGAGACTAAGTATACATTACTTCCTTTTTGATGGTCTCTTGTGGCAACTATGTCTCATGTGACCTTTGGTGGCAGGCCTGCTGGCAGACTTGTCTGAAGCTGATGGTACTTTTTAGTTTCTTGCTGACAGCACGGGTTCCTCGCTGGGTGCCGTCACTATCTGCAGGTGTTAGGGCACACACCTGTCCATTCTCAGCTTCCTGTTTAGTTCAAAAGCCCGCCCCAGTTTATCTGGATTGGTTGACTCCAATCACATCAGCCACCTCTTACATATTTCATGTGTGCAAATCTTACATCTTCATCTACAGATAAGGCGCAGCAGCATCATTCGGAAGCGGCGGCTTTCGACTACCCTAGCCTCTTATTATTGCTGACTTGCAGAATGAAGTGCAACCTACATGTTTATGTGTAAGGCTACTTGGTCAAGAGCCCTTAAACATTAGAAACGGTGAAGACACAGAAGGGTTACATCAGACCTGTGATGACATTCGGACTTCACCTTTCTGCATTATCTGTGTTTAGTTTTCATGATTATTGACTAAATAATTTACTATCCGATATTATCTTCCAAAAGATGCGAAATTACCTGCTTAGAAATCCAGACTCTAAGAACACAAAGTATTTTTCACAGATACAAGATGTTGCATTCAGTGAAAGTCCGCATTCAACACCCAATGTGCGTTTCAAGTTTTCATGTGACATTTGTGCAAGTTGCCTATTGGATGAGGATTGGTGTAACATTTCCCAGGCATGTTTACTGTTTTGCTTAATCAGCAGTTACAGAGGGCCATTTTTTTTTCTTTGCAGTTTTCTTTCATACTGTTATAGCAAGTTTTCACATTTAAAGTGCGTCTGTCACTTCTGCGAAACCGTGTCAGTCTGAATCCACGTGTTTGAAATTGATGAAACTGCACAGCCATACCGTCGACTGCTTGTTTCACTCGTGATGAAACGGGTAGTCACCGACACCATAAGCACATGCTAACACATGTGCACCAGTTGCTTTTCATTGGACAGAGACTTTAAACAGTTTGTGCTACATCCAACCAACTGCTATTGGTTGGATAAATTTGATAAAGAGGGCACACAGAAATGAACTTTACAACAATGAAATGAATATTCAGTCGTGCTCTGGCATGTATCGAAATGCTGATTAGGATTTTTTTTTACGTCAAGATGGCAGGATAAAAAGATCTAAGAGGAGCGTTCATTGTTGGGGCATGGATTGTAGGAGCTTCAGCCGGAAAGACTCCTCAGCTGGCAAACCTAAATCTATGGGAACAACATAGCAAAGCTCATGCATTAGTGTGATATGTAAGGAAATTCGGAAGAGCCGCTCTTCCTCAGGTGTCTAAGAACAAACAGTGCTTTTTTAAAGTAAAGCTGCAGTGTGTAAATCCTTCATATATCCATAGGGACTGGTCTAAAGAGATGTAGGAAACGTTGTCCTTCAAGCTCACCTTTGTCTCAGGATGGTTTCTATCCCGATGACAGTGGTCTCCTCCAGGATGGGGTTTGAGTTGTCACTGAGGGTTTGAACATGTATAAAAATGATGTGAATCAAATCCTCTTGCAATCTCCAGATCTAAGCCTGACTGAACGCCCATTGGAGATTTTGGCCTGCTCTCGGTCATCATCGCAGCACCAAATTGGGGAATATCTTTCAGTAGAATGATGCTCATCCCTTCAGTAGAAATATAAGACTTGTCGGATCAATGTGAACATGCATTAAAGCTGTTCCCATCGGGATTATTAGCATCCTGTGTTGGGTTTTTCCATAACTGTGTCACCTCTCTTTATGTGCTCATGAGTACTGTTCTATGCACTCAAAATGGCCTTGCGTGTGATACTTGGTACTGACAATGCCAGTTGGATTTGCTATACTGTAACGTACCGTATGATACTGATTTAAAAAAAAAAAAAAAAAAAAAGCTAATTGTGTTGTTTGTTTGTTTTTTTAAGTTTCCTCCTGTCCGTTCTGCACACAAATGCCATTTTCTTTTGGTTTTGTAATGAGTTTTCAGTGAGAGGGCAGTCCTCAGATCCTGCGTCACATGTTGGCACAAGCCAAGGTCTGACCTTGTGCTTGTTTTATTATGAATATCGAGTGCTTTGGGATTGAAGGGGAAGTTCTAAATGGATGTTTCAGAGGCATGGCTTGTGCCCTTGTGACTCTAACAATAATTCCCCAACGTATCAATGAATAATGGAGGATAATGGTGGTGGTTTTCTTTTAATGGGTCCACAGTGGGGTTTGTCCTTACTGTGGAAAAAAAGACGTGTAAGGAAGCATTAAGATGGTCTTTGTTCAGTTATATTTATGGTTGAATACACTTTGCATTACTGTGAAAACAAGACCCCCCCCAAATAATATGCGGCAGCATTTGTTGTTTGTTAAACCATGTAAAACAGCAGCAGAGAAACTCCTCTGTCCTTTAGTGTAGCCAGCTAGCATAGCCAAGCAGCACAGGCCAGGAAAAGTGCATTGTGGGCCTTCTGTGTGACTCCAGGCAACCCCTGGATGTTTGTAATGAGGCCCATTATTCATTCCATATGTTCAGTGTCTGCTAAAAGCCTCCATTGTAGTCCAACAATCGAGCTGTGAGGGGCGTTTAACCCCAGTGCTTCAGAAGGAGGGCGCCTTCTATTCTCTGACATCATGCACAGTACTAATACCTTGAATGAATCGCCTCTCACTCACTCCTCTGACTCCAGCGTATCCAAGCCCATTGATTACCAGGGGCTTGGCAGGGACAGATGATGCCTCACTGGATATAGGAGTAAACAAGTTTCCGGGGAGATTCAGTTAGTTCTTAACATTTTAAATCGCTTATGTGGATTACCTTCGGCTATAAAGGCGCGTGCATTAAATGTCAAGGATGATGTCACACTGAAATAAAACGATACCTCATGAATATGATTACAGCAGTGATCATGAATGAAGCCAGTGAGGGCTCATTTAGATTTTGTGCATTAGGACAACTCAAAGTTAAAGCAAACTTTGAATATTAGGAGGCAAAAAGTCTTCCGAGCTTTAAAAAACAACTTTTCAAAATTTTACTTTAACCAATTAATTAAAAAAACAATTTGCCAATAAATATTGTAGACTGAACAATAACCCAAGTAGATAGTGGTATACTTTGCTTACTTGTGTAACGTAACCCCTTAAAGTAACACAGTGTGCGCGATGGCGATCCATCAAGGGGCTTTGCATCTTCTGTGTTGTCATGATGAAAGATGCTGCCTTTGCAGTAGCTACAGGCAGCCTCCACTAGACGTCCCATAGTGTGTCAGGAGTTGTCATAGTGCTCGTTGAGGAATGCTGCTTGTAGTCCCGCGCTCTTTGAAGAGGACACACTGGATAGATTTTTTTTTTTTCCTCAGCTTTTCATCAAAGCCTTCCTTGGCAGGTCTACTGACATAATCTGGATGCTTGGCCTTAGTTGGTTGTCTAGGAAAACACAACCATACCCGCTCATGTTTAAGGCTTGATAGTCTTAAAGTTTTAAAAGCTTTGCATAAGAGTAGTATATTTTTGTAACTGTAGCTTGAGATAGTGTTATCAACCCATAGGACTAAAAAAAAAAAATACCCAGCAGAAGGTCCAGATTGAGGTTGTTGGCTTAAGATTTATGAGTTAATTTCTCCGAATTTATGATGCTTTCCTGAATAACCACAAAGCAGCCATGATTAAGTCTCAGGTGTTAAGGTTTTAATGGAAATTTTTTCCTTTACATAACAGTTTTTAAACCAGTCTCAAAGAAAAACAAGACAATCCCATACCTTCTTAAAATACTTGGACGCTGCTGTGCAAATTCCTAATAAAAATGGAATTCAATTTTTTTGTATGTGATTATTTAAACCCTGGATTTAATTGAAGATAGTACAAACACTGTCAATTTGTTCAATTTTTTTTCTTTCTTTTTAAGTATATGCTTATTTTTAGTTTATTGCAAGCAACCTGCTTCAGAAAGTTGGAACAGTGGCAACAAAAGACTGTAAAGTTCTTTGTAGGTTTTAGAGAACATCCCAAAAACGTTGAGTCTGTCAAAGTAAAGGTGGGGAGCGGCTGACCACTCAAAAAATTTAACATCACTCTTAGTAAAATTTAAACGACATAAGGGATTTACATGCACAAATGAAAGTTGACCTCTACAAGGCAAATTGAAAAATAAAAAATGTACATATAAACAAGATCCCATAATACAGTGTCTTTTCTGGGCCCAGGCTCATTTAAGATGGACAAAGAAGTGGAAAATTGTCCTGTTATCTGAGAAATCAAGATCTGAATTGGGTTTTGGAAATATTCCAGCATGTTTTCAGTGCACAGTTCAAAAG
>JAVDPK010001873.1:474654-485278 GCA_034780415.1 Cichlasoma orientale
CACGGCACGCAGGAGAGCACGTGCAGCGCGCTCTGGGAATGTTTAGATATCTCCTCGAACGGCTCCACGTGGGAAAAAAGGAAAAGTCATCCTCTATGCTTTGACTGCAGCCGGCTGGAGCAAAGGGGCTGGCCCCAGTTTGACATAAGCAAACACAGAGTTCACACACATATATGATCAGAGATAAAACTACACACACTCTCTCTCACTCACACACACACACACACACACACACACACACAGTTCTGCAAATTGCTCCACTGTATTAATTGTTGGCAACATCTTGGCAACACTCCAGGTAGGGAAAAGGGGATACTGACTGGCGTGTGTGAATTGCATGTGCACGCACAGTCACCTGGGTATTAAAACCTATTCTGTACCAGCAGCAGCAGCAAGAGGAATGGGGGGGGGGAGAAAAAATTACAGCATATATCAGGAATTTTCCAGTTAATGATGTGCGGATGTGGTAGCACTGGGGAGAGAGAGGCACTGACTGTGCTGTCTTTGTTTCGTCCGCTGAGGGCCCCGTGCTGCATTCCTGTACGCTGTGCATACTTTGGCAATAGTTTTAGCGCCTCTTTTTTTTCTCCCTTTTACTGTATACAGTTTGTGTGCTGCTCTTGCACTTTTTGGCTCTGTAGTTCTGTCGCTCCTTCCCATAGCCTCTCTGTCTCAATGTACCCCCTCCCCATTTTTCTCTTAAATCTTCTCCTTTATATTCTTTCCTAGCCTGGGCAGAGCTATTGTTGGGACTCTGAATTGTTCTTTTTTTTTTTTTTTTTGGAGAACAAAAAAAGAGGAAAAGTGAAGGAGGAATGAAATAATGGTGTTTACAACATAGCTTACTGCTGAAGCTTTGAATAAAGCCTCTCTGGAGACGCAATGCAGTTTAATCCTTATTATTATGACATCTGCTCTGCTTCTCCCAAATGTGGCCAGCCTATATACGCCGGAGTCTTTACACATTTTCCTCTGAGATTCTCTTAGGAAGGCTTAAATTTTCAGGAATGGAACCAAGTTCAAGCCTAACTGCACTGCACTTGATTCCACCCGATTCAGCTATTAAAAATTTTGACTTTCAACAATCACGCTCTTTTCAGTTACCCTGTGTGTGTGTGTGTGTGTGTGTGTGTGTGTGTGCATGTGCGCTTGTGTGTGATTGTATGTGTATCCTTGTGCAGTAGTGCTCTTTCATCCTGGGCTTCCTCAGTGAGAGGGAATGTAAACACGGGCCCCCAGCCAGGCTCCATCAACCCCATTGCCTCCAGTGCTGCAGCCCCCTAAGCCGTCCTTATGGCATCAGGTCACTCTGAAAGCTTCTCCTGGAAGATTACGCTGACTGACAGGAAAACGTCAGGGGATTTCAAGGAGAATGGGATGAGGAATGAAGAATGTGGTTTGTAACGGTTCCAAAATGTTCAAATAACCTTAAAAGAATGCACGTGGTTATTACAACTTCAGTCTTGTTTTTCTAGGCTAGCTAGAATCAGTTATTTTGCTACTTTGTGCAACTGCAACAAAAACTTTTGGATTTTAATGACACTGGAAAAGGGGCCAGTGTAGGTTTCACACATGTTTAAAAAAGTGCAGGCCCTGCACAATTTTCAGCAGGAGATTTGGACCTTTCTTCTTTAAGAAATCCTTCAGCTCAGCTGTGCTGTGATGATGTGTGGGCTGAACTGCTCCCGTAAGGCCATTTCACAGCATCTCTTTTGGATTAAGGTATGGACTCTGAACATTCCCAAAAGTTGCATTTGTCTCCATTTGAAGCTATTCTGCAGTAGATTTACATCAAATTAGTTATTGTCTTTATTTATGGAAAGCTGCCGTCTAGAAATGCAGCTTCAGCCCACTGGTAGATGCACGGTCTAATCACCGATGACAAAGATGCATTAATCTGGAGGAAATAAAGCCCAGACTTTAATAAACTCACTTATCCTCTAAACATCAAACACACGCTGCAGATGATTTGCATACATTTGCAGTTACACACAGCCGCACAAGAAAACACTTGGCACTGAAGCACACTGATCCAGGCAAAAGCAGGTGCTTTCTGAGTCACGTGCAAATACTCACACCACACCTCCCCACAAAAAAAAGACCTTGTTCACAGGCATGCATCTTATTGTCATACAAGTCCACTGTACGTGCAGCGTGTACTGGTAGCACAGGTCCGGATGTTGCGAGGCGAACGGGCTTGGAGGTCTGACCTAGGAGGTCTAAAGGTCCTCTGGGGCAGGAGAAGCCATTTCCTCCCCGATGGGGAGCGGGGAGGAAAGAGCAGCAGGGAGGGCTGAGGACGATGGTGGTGGTAAGGGGGAGGATGGTCTCAGCAGAAAGGAATTCCCAGAATGTTGTCCTTTAATCTGGAGTCAGCCTCACACACTCTCTGCATCGCTTGCTCTCTCTCTCTCTGTGTTGCTCTAACTCGCTCTGTCTTTTTCTCATTTGGCTTTATCTGACCTCCTGGGTTTTCTGTTACCATGCCAGAGGGAAGAAGGGTGTCGGATAGACACAGACGAATTGAAAATGCGGAGCAGCTGACCTGCTTCTGACTGTCCAGAATATTGTGTGCACGAGTGTGTGTGTGTATATGCATGTTTTCATGGAGCCTGTGTAGAAGCAGGAGTGTATAATGAGGGCATTTGTGAAGCAGAACAGAGAATAAGAAGGGTGAGAAAGCGAGACGAAGGAATGCAAACGTGGTCGGAAGATGACGGGAAAGGACGCGCACAAAAAAGGAACATTACAAATGGGGAATGTCCTTCTTCATTTTGCAACAGACATGTTGTTATAATCATCTCTGTGAAAACAGTTATTAGGTTGTGTGTTTAGGCCACGACTCAAAGCATTGTAGGGATGAGAGTTTTTGAGATATTGGATACAACTGACTTGAGACTTCAGCATTCCATTCATAGCGTGAAACTGTGTGTGTGTGTCTGTGTGTGTGTGATCTAAACCCATTCATGGATACAATAGGTTCTCTCTAAGTGTCAGCTTTACAGCACATCAAACACATGTGTTTTATAGATTTAGGGGCTTACAGAAACAGAAATGCTACCTAGTGCAACATATGCAGATAAAAATGGTCCATAAATATGTTTCCAGCAGTTTTTATGTAAAACTGTATTGCGCGGGAGCAAATGAACTTTGAGTGTCAAAGATTGAGTAGGGGAAGTTACAAAAAGTACTGAGAAATGATCTATTGTTGGTTTTGGTTTCCTTTATGATATTCATTGACAAAAAAAAAATAAAAATCTAGAATAACTACTGGCTTATCCTTCAGTGCCGGCATGCAAGTCCTCCTTGCCATAAATACATAGCTACAAAAATGGATTACTATGGTGCAAGTGGCTGGGGTGTAATTTCATATTTGAAATAAACCTTAATACATCTATCTTCCGGTGTGTCTGCAAGTGCATGCATGTGTTATGTATATGCCTTAATCTGCAGTTGTGGCTGGGTTTTCGAATAACTGCATTGCACCGAGGTGGTTCTTTGTGGTTCTTCCTAGAAGGCTTTGTGAGTGTGTGCGTGTGCATGTGCGTGCGCACACCAGTCCTCTGACAAATCCATGCAATAGACTGAAGTCGCATGCATTTGAGGCTGCAAGAGTAAGAGGAAGATGTGGAGTAGGCCATTTGTTGGTTAAGCATCTATCTACATTTAAAAATGGCACCCTGTGTTTGAACGTTTCATAGCAATGCCATGTCTCCACAGGACAGAGATGAGCTAAATCTCTGCTCAGAGAATATGCACAACACTTGCAGCGAACTTAACTCAAATTTAAAAAAAGTTTAAAAAAGTTCCTACAAAAATTAAGCAAAGTTGTTTTGACTTCTCCTCAATAAAAGTGAAAGTGTGTAGCCTGACTATATGGGAAGCTTTGCAGCTTCCATTCATGATTTTCTTTGAGGTTTCACTGTTCTAAAATTCTTCAATGACCCTAACACTCAGTATGTTCCTTTGGCAGATGCACGTCTCATATTTCTGGTCACATGGCTTGCCCAACACATCTCAGCCAACTAGCCTCAACTTCCGCCCTATTTCCACTGAAGCAGGAAGCAGAGATGAGAAAGTATCACACATCTGCAAAATGCGGCCCCCAGCTCTATTAATAGGCTTATTCAGTTTAGAAAAAAAAAATGCGGCCCAGCTTTTTATTCCTCTTATCGATCTCGCTCGTCAGCTTGGAGAATTGTTCAGTTTACCTCACATATCCAGGACAACTACTTGTGCCGTAATAATTATACAGTTTCCCTGGAATTCCTGTTCCATGGGCAGGTAAGCTGGTAATAAATGATTGCCCTGCAACTTGGCAACATCAGAATGGTAGTTAAGCAGTTGCAATATCACAAGAAAACATGTATACATACATTTTTTTGTTAGCATGCCAGTAATTTTACAGTGTCATAATATTAATGTTTTATATTTAAAGACAAAGAAAGACCTACACACACACACAGTAGTTCCATGGCAGTTGGTAAGTGTTCTGCAGAGCTTTGCAGACCCACATCTTCATGGTGGTAGCTGTGTACCTGCACCTGATGGCGGTGTCAAATATGTGGAACAACCTGTAATCTGGGCCACTTGTGTTTGTGTTGCTGGTCCTTTTAGCTTAGCTCCTGATGTGGAGAAGACAGAAGCCGTAACAGACAAGGAGCCTGTTTAATAGTGAAGTGAAACCGAGTGCTTAAAAACAAAAACCGTGCACTGCAGCCGCTGTTGGCGTTTCTCATGCAAGCATCTTTTAATCTTGAAAGTGTGTCTCCATAGACTCTGCTTTGATTGACTTCCCACAATCCTAAAGAGCTATGCACATGGACACCGGCGCAGGAACCATAAATCCATTAGGCACTGCAGTACTTTGAACTAAATAGTGAGTCACGGTGGCAGTGCAAATATCCTTTTGTCTTACTGTTGATATGCACTACTTGTAGCATTTGAGTTGAGCGTTTTTGGACATAATTTAGGCTAGTTGGCAGACAACTAAAAGAGCACCTGGGTCTGATGAGAATTTGATTAGCTTTAGCAGTTATTTGGTCATAAATCGTCATCATCTAAATCAAAGTCTGTGGATGTATCATCTGGTTGCTATGGATGTTTGGATAAAGTTTTAGAGCAGTTTAGCAGTTTTTGAAAAGCAACATAGTTACTGAAACATTCATGCTCTTTGAGTGGGATTCATACGTCGATCATGCGTAAACCGCATTCTACAAGCAATGAAACGTACTCGACCGCTAACCCGGCGTAACTCGTGCCGATCGCATAAACAATGACCCAGTTCATTCACTAGGTTATATTTAACTCCATACTTCCTTTGAAGATCATTCCTCTCAAATGACCTATTCAAGCATATTTAAGAGTAAACATCATCTTGAAAAAAAAAAAATCCAGTTATTGTTCCTTCATACTTGTGCAGAGTCAAAGCCGGCCAAGTCTATAAATATATCTGGTTGACACTGCATTCTTTTTGCTTACATACATTCGCCCCTGACTCGAGGATCCAGATAAGCACTCTGCAGTGCCTGGAGGAGGAACTGCAGCCAAAAGCTGTAGGAAAAATCTGGAGTTTAGGAAAGCACCTGGAACCAGTCCACTCTCTTACTAGGGGTCACTGAGTTTTGTCTGGAGGCTTTCCCTACTGTAGCTGTTAACAATGCTGCTGCTTTCCTGCAGGCTGTGGCTCCACGCACACAAACTCGGAGGTCCCAAAAGAGTTACAGGGACAAATTTGGAAACCATGCTTAGTTAGAAGTAGCACAAAATGGCTGCTGTTAATACTTCAGGTGGATGTAGGGTTGAATGATAAAAGACAGGAAATGTTCTTTTTTTTTTTTTTTTTTTTTTTTTTTCTGTTGGCAGGAAGAAGGGGTAGAGTGGGGCGGTTGATATCAGTTAATCACCCCCTTTTCACTTCCCATACACGTGTCATCTGCCAGGTTTAATCCACTGAGATGTATTGTGTATTATTGTAATAGGCACTCCTTTCTACGAACACACACACTGCATGTGTAAATAAATGTACAGTATTGAGTTTCCCTGGTGGATTGATGTGGAAAGACTGTGTGAAGTGAGTACACCAAAACGGGAGCAGGGTGGCTTGTCCTGCCAGATATGATTTCATGTCTTACATAAGCCCAGGATGGGGCAGAGAAGCATTAACCCTGTGCGTTAGTGTGTGCGAGTGTGTGCGTGCCCCCCCCCCCCCACCCCCACCCAAACCCCCGGATGGTGACATTTACCTAGCGCTGCTGGCAAGTGATTTCTTTGCAGTAAAATCTAACAGGTTTTCTGCTGCGTTACAGGTGGTGACGCTGTGGTACAGAGCCCCAGAAGTGCTGCTCCAGTCAAGTTACGCTTCACCGGTGGATCTGTGGAGTGTCGGCTGCATCTTTGCTGAGATGTTCAGGAGAAGGTGAGATCTGCAGAGACCTACGTATTGGCATTATGTCTCAAACTCAAAAGTCCTCGTGGTGCGATGTTTTAGCGTTAATGGACCGCAACGGTTGAGTCCTTTTTTTACGTAAAGTCTTCAATCATGTTAGCTGCTCAGACTTTGTGCTTCACATTTAAACTTCGTTTTTCGGCATCATGTTGTCTTGATCTATGTTTTTGGTTGTGTTGCTAAATGGGCTGGCATTTCTTTTTAATATATTTATATATAGCACTTTACTAGGTCACTAACCACATTGCTCATTTGCACGCACATCTATACAACACCTCATTCAAGTGCTTTATCTATGAAAAGCACACACCAGTGGTTATTTCAGGGGCTGTTTGGGATTCAGCACCAAGCTCAAGGCCACGCGGACCTTCCTGATGACCCACTGAGTCGCTTGTCACTCGGTGGCACCTAAGGGTAGTTACACTCATTTCGATGATCACCAAGGCATATAAATTACATGGTATAGAGACTCACTGGCTACTATATTGGGTATACCTGTTTTAACTTAAGACAAATCAGCCAATCACACGGCAGCAACATTTAAGTGACTTTGAACGCAGCATGGTTCTACTGGGGAACCGTGCCTTGAAGCAGATGGACTACACCACAGCGGGTGCCACTCCTCTCAGCTAAGAAGCAGAAACTTAAAGCTACAACTCACTCGGGCTCATCAAAATTGCCACAGCCTACATGAGTACTGTTGCTGACTATATCCCCCCCTTTATGACCATAGAGTACCCATCTTCTCATGGCTGCTTCCAGCAGCAGATAAAGTCCTATGCTACAAAGCTCAGATCATCTTAAACATGACAGTAAGTTCACTGCACTTAAATGGCCTCCACAGTCACTAGAACTCAATCCAATAGAGCACCTTTGGGACGTGGTGGAGCAGGAGATTCACATTATGGCTGTGCAGCTGACAAATCTGCAGTAACTGTATGAAGTTATGTCAACGTGGAGCAAAACGTTTCCAGAACTTTGCTGAATCTGTGCCATGAAGAATTACAACAGCTCTGAAGGGAAAAGGGGGTCCAATCCAATACTAGCAGGGTGTAACTAATGAAGTGGCTGCTGAGTGTATATACACACTTCTTTGGTAGGTATTTTCCCTTCAGCATGCAGGCAGAACCCAAAGTCCCCTTTCTCAATGTTAAGTTATGACTGTGATATTACTCAGTGAGCACACAGCACTTTACCTAACTGAATCACTTGGGCGGCTGGAGATAGAAGAAGTGACATGAGGATCTGGACCCAATTCACCATGTCTGAACTGAATCAGCATAATGATTCTTATATGAAACATGCCTCTCAGTCCCCTCCCAAAATGATCTTACGCTTGATTTTCCTCTTATAAGTTCAAATGTAATTTTCAGGGCAGCATATTAGTCTAATTTTAACTTAAAAACGTGAACTGAAATTATTTAGCACAATCAGTTATTTGGGAGTTTCTTACTGTAGCCATCTTTCCCTCAAATGACACCTGTCAGATGCGTTACGAGCGGCGAGAAATCGCATTTCGGTTGGCTTATCAAGCCATTACAGTAGCACTGCTGTCTGCTGTGGTTGCAGCATGCAAGTCAAGATTCTACTTCTACTTCTACTTGGTATAGGTATTTGTCAGTTTGTGGTCTAACGAACTTCACACGATGGAGAGCCAAACTAATAACGGACTATTTTCAAAAAAAAAAAAGTTACAACTGCCTGTGTGTGGAAGAAAGAAAAGACATGGGCGTGAATACACATTTTATCCTCATAGAATTAACATGAAATTGATCTAATGTTCCTGTTAAGGTGCTTTAGTATTTATAAAACATAAGCTTTAATTGACAGTAAGCTGAGGTCGCTTCAGCCTTTAGTGTTGTGCTCTACAGTAGATAATAACAGTCTTTCTGAGGTAAGGCTGGGTGCCAACAGAAGCAGCCCTGCTTCCTTCCCAAAACGTACTCCTTACCCCAGCATGCACAGCCACACACAGCAACCCACGCTCTGCACTTGGAACCTAATGGGAATGTATAGGTTCTTGTATCAAAAGGTTACCCGAGGCTAAGATGTAGTCATGCAGCACACAAATATGCAGCGGCAGTTACTTCGATACAGTGAAGCACCTGTAGGGGACTATGAGGAAATATTCTGGCAGTGTGCTAAAAACACAGCATGCAGTGTCACACAGTGTTTTCCATAATCATTCCCTCTGCAGCAGCAGATGAAACTCAGGGGAAAAACATGCTCGCTGGAAACCATCCCATCTCGCTGAATATCGATCCGACGGTGTCAGCGGAGGTCACGTGTTCAGGCTCAATTTGTTTGCCCGCTATATAAATCTTGGCATGTTACTGTGTTTTCACAAGCAGGACAAAAAAGGTGGGTCATCTGGGGCTGTGATGAACAGGGTTTGCTTTGATATTCTTAGCGCCCTACTTTTCGAATGAGATCATTTCGCAGTGTGATGGCTTGAATTCGAGCTCACGTTGGCTTGTCATTGGCATCTTTCACACTTTTCTGACATTTTTATCCAAGAAAGAACAGGAAAATGCGCTTGTTTCCTTATTTTCAGTCTGCGCTGATGTGAAACATGGCCAGAGTTTCACATAATGAGGTCAGCGTATGCACGGGTTCATACCATATGATTTCAGTGAGAGCAGACATCCCTTGTATGGTCATCTCAATGACACAGCAGCAGTGTGACCACAGAAGTCCCCCACTGCCGTTCAGATTTTCTCATAGTTGTTTCAGACCGAAGATGAACTAAAGACACTGCACCAGTGTGCAGTACAGACTAAACAAGGATTATTTTAAAGCGTGAATCATGCAAAGCAGGGCACGAGTTTGTGGCGCCAGGTATAAAAAGAGATACTTATCATTATCAGTCAGAAATTGCACTGGTGCATCACAAAGCGCCGGTTTGCATTTAAATATTTTCAGTGGAGTACAGGTAAAGGGATTCAGTGCTGGTTTTAGAGGTAATATATTCACAATCATGCTCTTACTACTTCAGCCAGTGTCAGTGATGTAGGGTGCTTTCCTTACTTGCGGCAAAGTCGAGATGGAAAATTTTAATGGTGTTCAGGACCTTTAAATGAACAGCACAAAGCCAAATGTTTTTTTTTCTTCATCAATGTGTCTTTGTCACTGGGGGAAAAAAATGTAATCTGTAAAATGTAATCGGGAATTAGAAACAGTGTGTATGTGTGTGCCAAAGGCCTGTCCTTGTGTTATATAGTGCTCGTTTAAAAGCAGGTGCAGTCTGAATCTGTCTGCAGCCCTGATCAGAGTGAGCAGTCAGTGCGAGAGTGTGCCATCTAGGTGAGAGTACCTCTTCTCTCACCCTGACACAATAAACTCTGAGAAGTGGTGGTTTGTGTAGTGTATTTTCACAATCTGGCATCTGCCCAACTTTGCCTTAAGGTGGAAGGTACGGCAGAGCTCTTTGATGGCCACGAATGCACACAAACACACACACTCTCTCTCTCTCTCTCTCCTCGCTCAGTCTCGGTGGGTGATTAAGATGGCTTTTAAAAAGGCCACCTGTCAGAGATTAAAGGGCACCTGGGAGAAGAAAAAGAAAGCAAAAGACTGAGAGAGAGAGCAGAAAAAGAGAATGAGGCAGCAATGTTTGTTAGTTTGCAGTTATATTGAATTTGAGATTAGAATTGCTGACAGCTCAGGGACAATGAGGCAGGCCTCCCTGCTCATAGTTTAACTACCTTTCGGAGTAGCTTTAAAGGGGCTCTATTATACTCATTTTCAGCTTCACGTTTTTATTCCTTGCTCTGCTAGAATATCTTCACATGATTAAAAGTAAAAATATATATATTTATATTCAACCTAGTTTCAACCACTGTTTTAAGTCGGCTTTCTTCTGATTGGCTGCCCCTTGGAAACAGATAGTAGGTACAGCAGGGTGGGTGAGTCTACTGTGCTCAGAACCAGAGCTGTGTGCCATATAAGGAATGTCCTCGTTGATGTCATACAGAGCCAAGACTGGAAGAAGGTGAAATGAAGCACTTGGAGCAGTTACGCCTGATCTTTCCTGTTTATATAGATGAACCTACACCTGCCAGTGTTTGCGGTTATGGTTTGCTGGCTGGACAGAAAGAGTCATTGGACTTTGAATTGATTATTTCACACTCTGCAAACTACATGTAATTTTGACAGTCCGGGGGGGGGGGGGGGGGG
>JAVDPK010001873.1:485288-506351 GCA_034780415.1 Cichlasoma orientale
GTAACCCCCCCCCCCCCCCCCAACAAGCAGCCATGACCCCCGTTTTTGCCCCACCGCCTCATGTTTCAGGCCAGAAACGTGTACATTTTTTCCTCGTGAGTCGTGAAACTTCAAAGTTTTCATGGCTCGTAACCACATTCTTCTTCACTTTCACCGCCAAACGTGCCACACAGCATACAGTCATTAAAAAAAACTTTTTTAATGACTATGTGCTGGGATGAGAATAGTTGTTGTCAAAGGAATTTGAGCAAATATTATACAAGTCTGCATCTGCATGGCCTGGATGGTGTCGGTGAGTCATGGTTGAAATGAATTGTGGAGAGAGCTTCTGCTTGTTGACATTCCTCTAACCAAAAAGGTTGAACGCAGTTCGTTAATGGTCCGGGAGGGGCCCCACATCAGTGTTGACTTTCTCACAGTTTGGAACATGATTGATAAATTCTCAACAGCGCACCCTTGCACGCACACACACACACACATACGCGCAGTTTATCTAAACTTCGCACAGACCGGCATGCCCGTGCAGTCCACACACGAAGAATCCGCAAACACACACACACACACTCCATTCCTCTCCGGTTCCCACTCAGATGGATTGAGACTCTCACGTGCAAACATGCGAATACACACGCACATTCCAGAGGTTCTCTCGGAGGAATGTGGGACACAGCCGCGCTGGCACTAAAGGAAGCGTGACTCAGCTGCCTGTCCCAACTCAGACTCTGTCCTTTCACTGCAACCACTTATGTGTGGGCACACGGATTTGCACATGCAGATCTCAGAGTGAGAAACGATGCCAGTGCGTGCGCACTTTGCAAAAGTCGTGCGCAAACGTGCACTCGCGCTCAACTGTTGACTGTGTGTGCATGCCAGTGGCCAGCCCTGTGCGAATCCAGTTATCCCCCCTTCAACAAACCAACAAACCACTCCAGGTTTAAAAATGGACCTCTTGGAATTATCAGCCCTACTTGTTTTGGCATGATGGCTTTGCTGTAGGTGATTTTTCTTTTGCAACAGTCAGAAACTGGTTTGGTCTGATCTTAAATGGCTTTCAAAGCTCTCAGTGCAGCGCCGTGCCCGCAAAGACCTGCATATGCAGTCATTTTTCAGTCACCCATTACTTAAGGACACCATTGGGGAATACTGGAAACTAATATCATAATTCCGCTTCCGAACTTAAGCTTTGTGACTGAGAGTGTGCTGTCACTGCGAAAATGTGCTGAACACCTCTTGTGTGACTAATATCCTCAGTGTCTCCGTCTGTAGGAAAGTGTGGGTGTTCAGCTATGCAAAGCTTCCTGCAAGTGGGAAAACACAAGGAGCACATGGTGGCTAACCAGTCTGTTGACTTCAGTTCAGCGGGGTGCACATGAACTGTACTAAGGCCTGGATATAAAATGCATACACACATGCGTAAAAGCACACCTACATGATAATACCCTGGCACTACATTGACATCTGCTGGTGAGTAATCACCTTAAAGAAGTGGAACACAACAAAAAATAAAGAGAGCGGTTTCTCCTTCTGAGCCTTGTGCATTCATAATGTAATTTTGTGAATAACAGAAATATTGATCTCATTTAACCCAAAAGTGGTGGCGCGTGCAGCGTGAAAGGAGCCCTCTCTTTAGACAACAGCACCTCCTTATTTCCCCTCAGAGGAACTTGGACAGGAAGCTCAAGTTCCTATACCTCTTTCTCTGTTAGGATAATCCAACTTTTCTTTCAAGCGCCTTTTCCTCCCAATTTCCTCCATGCATTCACGCTCGGTGAGAGCAGAAACACACACGCGCACACGCACAGAGGATAAAAAGGCTTTTTCTGTCCCGTGTGGCAACTGGCTGGCTTGTGCTGATGATGACTACTTGAATCTGTGCTGGTGCCAGGCCAGGCACGGCCGCCCACGGGCACCCGAAGACGGCCCAAAGCCGCAGGAACCACCAGCAGCCCTGCTGCTGCTGCCGCTCCCTCCTTTCATCCCCGTTTCCTCCCTCCCTCCTCATCCTCAGCAGCACTACCAACACTGCTCCACAATCCCGATTACTCAGGATGGAGCTGCGAGTGTGTGGCTACTTCAAAACGTTCACATCAGAGTCCCACATTCCTCGAGCCAAAAGCTTATATGTTTGGGCTGTTCATCTACTGTCTGCCATGGGAACGTGAGCATTCAAGCTCCCATCTGAAGCAGATCACAAACGAGTGATTTTAAACTATCAAAAAGTATTTAAACCTTTTTCTGCATTTCCATGTTTTTTTGCAACTTAATACATAAAAACTAAAGTAACCCTTTTTTTTCCCCCCTTTTAATTTCTCTTTTCCAGGCCGCTATTTAGAGGAAACTCAGATGTTGATCAGCTAGGAAAGATTTTTGAGTAAGTAATGACTTTGTTTTCCACTTCTCCTGAGGCTCTATTATATTTCCTTTCAAGTCAGTGGAATTTTGGAAGATTGAGACAAACCCCTGCCTGAACATTTAGGACAGAACATCCACTCACCTACCTTTTTTTTTTTTTTTTTTTTTTCTTCCTGTAATTAATGCAAAACCACCAGATTACCCTAAATTGTTTTTCTGGGCTGCGCACAGGAGCGTCCCTCCGGTGCTTACAACACTCGACAAGCCATGAATAATGCTTGAAATGATCTGAACTGGAATTAAGTAGTGAATGCTGCAGATTCCCGGTGATGAAGACACTGATGAGCTTTGTCATTCCATAGTGTTGTTGGGGTACCCTCAGCAGAAGACTGGCCCCAGGAAGTGGCCCTACCACAGAGTGCCTTCACACCCCGGCCCCCGAAACCAATAAAAGACCTAGTTCCAGGCATGGACGAGCAGGGACGGGCTTTGTTAATGGTTCGTAAAGTAGCGTTCATTAAAACATCCTATAATGTCTTGTATGTGCATTAAAGACTGGTTGTTTGGCGTCACTTGCTCATCACTGTGATCTTTGTCATCTTGCATATTTATTTATTTTAACACGAGCCAAAGCACTAGGGTGAGCTAACCTTTAGTCTCTCATCTGCTTTTCCTCTCCCTCCCTGCAGCAATTCCTTGCCTTCAACCCCTCCAGGAGAATATCAGCCTTCACTGCATTGACTCACCCCTACTTTCAAAACGTGGACAGCGACAGAAAAAATGAATACGCAGCCCAGCCCATCCCCAGCAACACGCCCACGATGGAGGAGAGGACTGCCTGAGAGTCCGTCTTCGCTTTTAATCACCCCCACGGCCCTGTGTCTATAAGAAGTGTTCACCGTAGCCCTCCTGAAAGTTTGTGATGATTTATTCCAGCGTTAAATCAAAGTCCGTTAATAAAGTTTTTTTTGGCACTGATAAACAGAAGGTTTCCCTTTCAATAAATCTACACAAATCAAGTAAAAATAACAATGCAAAGTAACTGATTATAGGAGTATTCACCATGCCAACAACATATCTAGAAGAGTCTACAGGGTAAATCTGTCAGCTGTGCCCCATCATGGTGACTCCATTCTTACACGACATGCTGTGCCTCAGATTGGTTATTGTCTCTATATTTTTCTTTATTGATTACACCCTCTCAAGTGGCCTACTGCAAAGATGTGTCACCACTACAGCATGATGCCACTTAACACTTAGTTTATTGGTCAGAAAGCTTTAATTCGGGGGGCTGCAGAGCAGTGTTTTAATATTTGTGTCCTACATGCCAAATGCAATTTGACAGGTAGTGAGGTTTTTCTTCTAGCTGGCTATAAGTCCAGCGATCTGCACCAGCAGCTGCCCATCGCACCAACTGTTGTGCTCTGCAGATGCGAGGTTAACTAAAGAAAAACACATCTTGGTCACCAGCACTTTGCTGCATTAGTGATGATGTCATTTAGAGGGGTAATGTGTGCACTCTTAATAGGTAAGCTTGTTTCTTTTCTGATAATCAGTGTCAAAAAAAAGCTTAATCTTGGTTTCACGTTGCATATAAATAAAAAAAAAACAAAAATACAAAACTAAAACAGACTACAGTGGGCCAATACTTTTTATAGTCGGCATACAATGCTCAAGGGGGGGGTGGTGAAAATGCTGTTGAAAGGGATGGCATCAAATGCGCTCACCCTCTGAACCCTGGACACACAAGCTGTCATCCTTCCATGAACTATTGGATTGTAATTGCTGCTTTTAGGATGTGAAATGTTGTGTAACAATGCAAAGAGACCTGAACCTCAGGTTGACTTGTAGTCGTGGGACAGACTGAGTGTAGAGTCCGAGGTGCGGAAGCCTCTTTACGACCAGTGTTTATCCTTATAAAAGAGACTCTGGACTGTGGTTGGGGGGGAGCGGGGAGCAGACCAGAGCGTGGGTGGGTGGACTGAGTGGATCGTACCGTCTCACCTGCCTTTTTTTTTTTTTTTTTTTTTTTTTTTAAATGAATGCTTGCTTACTGCTGTTGTGTGCAGTGAGAAGACAAACATGTCACACAGCATTTATTGTGCCCGCTGCCATTGACACAAGCACACTCATGTACTCGGACATTGTTGGGCATCACAAGCCAGCCACTCACTGCCATGTCCCTTATCATTCCAGTTTTTCCTGTACTATTGGTGCCACCTTGTGGATGTCCAGAGTAACTGCAGGCCAGTAGCGGGATTCTAATGGTTTCTGCACTCTTCGAGGAACTTGTAATGGGCTGATATCGGTGCTGAGACAATGATGAAAGAACTTAGATGTTCCCACCACTTACATAGACTTTAAGACTTGTTAAATGACTTTTAGTGTACCATCATGAGCTTTTATCATTATGAAATCCAATTATTTCTATCCAAATGATACAGTAACGCACAGGCCTGCAATATGTCGCGAGAGAGTCACCAGCACTATTCAACATGATTTGGAACACTTTTCTGTCACCAGTATCCTGTATTTAATTTTAATTTTATTGATAAGCCTTATATGCTCTTAATAAGACTGTTTGTTGGTTTTTTTTGTCGGTTTTTTTGTTTTTTAAGATGCTGGGGCATACAGTGTTCACCAACTCTAAGAGACAATGGAGTTTGTGTAAAAAATAGTTTGACATTGTAAGGAATGTATAAAGGAAAGGCATTGGTACTGTACAGTATATTGTGCTAGTTCTAAAGTACAATCTGTAATGATAGAAACCTTTTGATACGTGTTTTGTCAGCACATAGATGAGTCAAAAATGGCTAGACGTAGAGTAGCGAGGGTCGGTGGAATGTTGCATCGCGAGAGTTTTGTCCTCTGGACGGGTTGTTTGGGTGGATTTCCCTTATCAGGAGTTGAGACAACTACGGATTTTACAGTAGTTTTCATAATCATGTAATGCACAATATTTTGAGTACAGTTTCTGCTTTATTTTACCTTGACCTGCCGTGCTATTCAAGTTTTTTTTTTTTTTTTTTTTTGTTTTGTTTTTCTTTTTCCCAGCAAGGAAAAAGCAACTTTTCCAGAGTTGAATTCTTGTACTTAGTAGTTCTTGCAGAACAGTAACATTGTAACACTGGTTTTTGTTTTCGTAACAGGTAGTGCTTTTAGCACACACAGACACACACAGACTCACTCTGACTTTCTCAGGTTCTTTCCATGGACGTCCGAAACCTCTCGGGCACAGTTTGCACATCTCTGGGTTACTGAATGACCACGATACAACTCCTTCAGGTTTTCTTTCAAGCTAACGATCATGCCGTTGATCATAGTCTACTGTCTTTACTATTTATCAAATATGTTACTGTAGTCATTACTGTCTGAAGATAACTGCCTGTATAAACTGTTTTTGCCACAGACTAATTCCTAGATGGCAAACACGACAGAAATACACGTGTAATTGTCTGCTTAACACTGTGTGATTTTTATTTTTTTCCATATTTGATAAAGACTCATTTTTTTGTGTAAGTGGCATCTACAATGCAATGAAAGCTACAAATACATTAGGCAGAGGTTTACATTTAAAAATGACTGCTTTAATCTCATTACAGTAATACAATCATTATGCTTTCTTGTGATTTAATCAGTCTATAATGCATTTCAATCTCACAACTGAAATCCACTGTTGAACTTTGAGCAGTGCCACTATTTTTGAACATCGCTTCATCCATCACTCAAATTGGCATTATACTTATGTATGAATGGTGTCTTATTATGTTGCACCAGCTGAATAAAAAGCGGCTTGCTTTTTATTAATGTTGTTCTGCACTTCTTTATCCGAATTGTAACTACAGAGGGAGAAAGGCGATGAGTCATACCACGACGCTATGGGAAAGAGTCGCTGAAGCTACTCAGCAACTCTTTCCCATAGTGACGATCAGCGAGCAGCAGTGTGGTTTCATCCTGAGAAAGGGCTCTACAGATGGGAGGTTTTTATCGAAAATGTTGATTGAGAAGATGAGAAGGAGTTGTAGTGTGGAATATGTGAGGGTGGTGCAGGACATGCATGAGGACAGTGAGACAGTGGTGAGGTGTGTGGTAGGAATGACAGTTGGGTTCAGGGTGGGGGAGATCCCTGATGCAAACTGAGCCCCTTCTTGTTTGCAGTGGTGATGCTCTGGAGAGAATGAAAGTCAGTAGAAGCAAACCAGAATACATATGTGTGTGTGTGTGTGTGTGTGTGTGTGTGAGAGAGAGACAGGTGGAAAGGTGAGGATGCAAGGAGCAGATGTAGTGAAGGTGGATGAGTTTAAATACCTGGGGTCAACCATCCAAAGACAAAGAGATCAAGGGTGAGATGGTTTGGACATGTGCAGAGGAGGGATAGTGGATATGTTGGATGGAGGATGTTGAAGATGGAGCTGCCAGGCAGGAGGGGAAGAGGAAGACCACAGAGAAGTGAAGGAGGACATGCAGAGGGCTGGTGTGACAGAGGACTAGGGAGAGAGTGAGATGGAGGCTGGGGAGCTGTTGTGGTGACCCCTAAAGGGAGCGGCTAGAAGAAGAAGAAACGTGATGCCGGGCACAACAAACCCCGCCCTCTGTGGACGTTTTAGCTGATTTGAACGTTTTCTGTATCACAAACACGTCTCTCTCCAAACACTGAACCACCAAAATAACACACAGGTCCTCTTGTCCATGCCCATAATTTAAAAAGATAAACTAAAATAACTTTCATTTTATGGTAATTTTGTTGTAAAAACTTTATTTCTTATGAGAAAATACACCATTTGTCGGGTGGGCGATAATGGAGGAATTGAGCAATCGGATTGATAGTCAAAAGTTGTCATACATTCACGTATCCGGATGATATCCTGATTAAATGCTACATGTCCATGGACAATAGTGATGTGCTTCTTACTGCAACGCATAGGGATGATGTCTTTTTAGATATTTCTAGATATTTACACTTGATTATGGTCTGAATCTTGTGACCATATGTGAAATAATCTGCCAGTGCAAAATATCTAGTCTTTAGAATGACTAGATATTTTGTCTTATTTCAAGAAATCTTATCAAGTGTAATTATCTTACTGCACTGGCAGATTATTTCACTCACTTTGGGAAGATTCAGACCATAATCAGGTGTAAATATCTAGTTTTTAGACTAAACATGTTTAATAATCTTACACATTCAGCTCTTGCTTAGTATATCACTCTCAAAACAAGATCAAAAATACTTTTTTGGCTGAATATAAGATTGTGAGACTTAGTCAGTTTTTGCAGTGTAGTTCCTGGCCCTCTACAACGCCGTACTGAATATCAGATGAATCTAAAACGTTTTGAGGTATGATTTTTCTTTTTTTTTTTTTTTTTTTTTTGCCCTATGGTATAATTGGCCGTTTTTGACTACTTTTGATATTACCATGCCTTGTTTGGTATTTTGTTTTTGTTTTTTTGGCACAACCTCACGTGTAACTGTATAATTTTTTTTTTCTTTCATTATGACATACTGTATTAACACACTGGACCTAAAATCTCACAAAAAACATAAAATCTGGGTAGAAATTTTTTTTTTTACTATGAAACAGTTGAAACCTTAAACAATTTTTATAACTTAAATATAAATATAAGCTGTAATTTTTTAAAAAGCGTATGTACAAATTTAGCAAACAGTTATATACAACTATTAAAATTTGTTTTTTATTTATTTATGTATTTATTTTGCTGGCAAGCACTTCCTGCTAGCAAAGATCTATTTTTACTGTTTCTTCCTGCACCAAAAGTTTAGTGTAAATTATTGATCATAAGTCCGCACTTTTGACAGACTCTACTGGCTGCTACCTCATCTTAAATCGATCTTTTTCACTTTGACCCAATTATGGCAAAAAAAAAAAAAAATTAGGTGATCTTGGGGGTCACTGGCCCACAGACAGACCAAAAACAATACCTTTTTACTCCCCTCCAGGGCAAAAAAGTAGTAGTAGTAGTAGAGAGAGAGAGATGCTTTATTGATCCCGCAAGAGAAATTATGTTACAGCAGCGAGAAGCAAGAAAAAAGTACAATAGTAGTAGTGGTAGTTTGGGCTTATTTATGAATGTGATTTTCAAATCTAGTAGGGGGCAGTAGTGTAGCAGCTCGGATGGCAGCTGCCGGTTATGTAGCCGAAGAAGAAGAGGAACCAGCTCGTCGAGCTTGTAGCAAATCGAAGCGGCTAGGTCAATGTTAGCAAGGTAACACCAATGGGTGTTCTCTCTTTTGGATATTGTTTCCAATTGCAGACTTGACATGGGCAAGAGAGACAATCGAGTGGTGAGTGGTACCGCATAATATGAATAAAATTAGCAAAATGCATCGGCCGTGACATTTAATAAGCAAGATAAACATAAACGGGCTAGCGCGGGAAGTAGCATTGGTTAGCCTACTTACGTGTCCACTCGGTATTGTGATGCTAGGCCTGCTGTATACCGCGGTTCGTTTAGCTGCGCATATCCACGCCTAGCTTGGAAATAAAGTAGTATGGTTGAGCTGCTTTAACGCTTTCTAGGCTTTAATTGATTGGCGCATAGTTAACGACAACGTGGTGTGTGTGAAGGACAAGCTAACTTTAACGATCAGTGTTTTGGACTAGTTGAGTTTTGCTGAGGTTGCGCAGTGTTTTTTTTTTTGTCGCTGTTTGCAGCACAGATGTGCCGCCGTGGACATCATTTATCAGCAGCATTAAAAAAAAACAACAACTTTGCTGCTGGTTACTGCTGTAATAGCACCACTATATAGTATCATTTGTGTAGTTTAGTCACTGCGTTAAGCTTAGCGCTTTGATTGCTAAAGCTTAGGTTAGTGTTTGAAATGTTATTTATGAGCGCTTTATAAGTGTCTTTTATTCATATTGGTTAATGACACTGCTCTCTAGTAGACTTAGGAGGCTTCAGGTACACCCAGATCTGTCACAGTAGCGCAGTCCTGCTATAAACCCCATTCTCAGGTTTTGTTTACACTGTTTCAGAGCAATATTGAGTCAGCTATTTTAGGGATCCAGCATGGACTGGTGAATTGCAATGCATTGTGCCATGCTTAAATAGCCCCCCAATTAGAAGTATGCAAAATAATGCTTTTGTCTGTATTTCAGGCTTACATTAACCCCATTGCTGCTGCACGAGCCAGGGGGCCGGTACAGAACTCTGGACCAACCATTCAGGATTATTTAAGCAGACCTCGACCAACATGGTAAGTAAAGGGCAGATCTGTAGCTTAGTGGTGTTCCCTGATATTAAGTGGTGTTTTTGTGGTAATAAAAGACAAAGTCATGGACTTTATCTTTCCCACAAGTACATTTTTAAAGTATTAAAGTGTTACAGTATTAAAGAGCACAGGGATGCAAGGCACACACATCTGGAAGCAGAGTATTAATTAAGGTGTTTTAATAAATTATTAGCTGTTGGTTTAAAGCATATGAAAAATCTTGATGCAGTAAATTAAGGTATTAGTGATTCCAAAATAATACTACTCCATTTTTAACTAGAAGAATGTTATCTTCTCCAGTCTTGTAAATGTGACGACTTTAGATTATAACCTGTTTTAAAAGTAATTTATTGTCTCTGTCAGGGAAGAGCTAAAGGAGCAGCTGGAGAAGAAGAAAAAGGGATCTCGAGCCCTGGCTGACTTTGAGGACAAAATGAATGAGGTATTTTTGCATTATGCACTGATTATTTGAACAGGCAAAAAAGTAAATATCAAGTTTGGGCTGTTAAGCAACGCAGTTTTCCTCATGTGATTATAGGCAATAAATTATTCCACACACGTAGTCAGCCTGCTTTTAAATCTTTGGCCGCATTAACTTGTCTAACTCTTGAAAAGCAAGTAAAAGCATAAGTAGAGATCTAGCCAAGAAAAAAAAAATTCACAGCCCGGTGATATCGGAGGATCAGATGGCCGGGGGGTCATCAGCTGGCTAGAGCCCTGCATTTTTTTTTCTTTCAAACATCCTGGAGTTTGCATCTTCTACTTTTCCTCCCAGTACTCCAGCTTCATCCCACAGTCCAAAGATATGCTTGTTAGGTTAATTGGTGACTCTTAATTGGAAACTAAGTATGTTAGAATGTTTGGTACAATGAACTTATAACCTGTGTGCAGGTGTACCCCACCTCTTAAGGGTTCCTGCTCCCCTGGAACCCTTTACTTTGATAAGTGGTTGAAATGGAAAACGGAGAGATGCAACAAACCTTAGATTTAAACATTTGTGAGGATTTTTGCCAAGTGGGCGGCATAATTGTAACTTCCAGGGGGAAACGACTTTTAAAACGTTGGATTTTATGGCGGTTTTGTGGTTTCATGTTCCCATCAATCACTGAAATTAAAGCACACATGAATCATGCTTAAAAAACAACCCAATGTAAATGAGGAAGTTACATTCATTTGATACCTCCCTGAACCAAATTAACACCATAGTAAAATTAATATTAAATTACCAATAATTTCTACTTTGTTTCTTTTGTACAGTGCAACTTATAAAATGGGGGGGGGGGATTTAAAAATTGGAACCAATTAGTAGATAAATACCACTAGATTAATAACACTGTTTTCTGTTTTGTTTTTTTGTTGTTTTTTGTTTTTGTTTGTTTGTTTTAAAGAGATGGAAGAAAGAACTTGCAAAAAACAGAGAAAAAATGCTGGGTGGAAGTGAAAAGGACAAAGAGAAAGAAGAGAAGAAAGACAAAAAAGAGGTATGGTGTGAGTCCTGCATCAGGTTTTTGTACAATTACCTTTTAATTTCCATCTTTACTCACTTTTGCTTCTTTTGCTTGGCACGTGTGTTTAGAAAAAGAAGAAGGAGAAGAAGAAATCCAGCAGGGTGAGGAGAGACCTCCAGTCTTTTAAGTGCCAGCTGTGCCATGTTACCACCCCCCACATATGCAAACACACACACACACACACACACACACACACAGAGTGCCTTTTTACTAAACTCTGCTCTTACTGAATCCTATGAATGTAATTTTTCAGTTGCAAACGAGTGAATAACCTCATATCTAATGAACCCTGCTTCCACTGTGTTTTGGTCAAGCATTCTTCATCTTCCTCCTCCTCATCGAGTTCTGATTCCTCCAGCAGCTCCTCCTCAGAATCAGATGACGAGGTAAGGTACCTTATGAGTGTGATAAAGGAGTATATGTTGGATTTCTTGTAAAAATCATTTTACATCCCACGTGCTTCATTTTTACCTAAGTAAAACAAGTATAACATCAGGTTGAGCAGGCAGCCCACAAGGCTACAAGGCTGTTGCAGAGGCCCAGCCGGGTTCAATTCTCCCCTGGGCCATTTGCTGTGTGTCTTTCCCCTGCTCTCTCCCACCTTTCCTCTGCTCTCTCCCACCTTTCCTGTCCACTTTCAAACTGTCCTGACATAATAAAGGCTAAAGAATACTCGTCAGACTGACCAAATTTATTAAGACTTTAATGCATCTTAGGAGGATTCCTACATTCGTTTGCATTCAGCACAACACTGATTGCAGTTTTTGTTTGTGTGTGCAGGATGAAAAGAAGAGTATGAAGAAAAAGCGGAAGAGAAAAAAGTCCTCGTCCAGGAGAGCATCAGACAGCTCAGATGAAGACTCAGATGCTGAGAGCAAGGTTTTTCTTTTTTATAATGCTGCCAGTAACGTTGGTTCATTGTACTTTTATAGAAATGGGCTGTGGTGGTAATTGGTTTCTCTCTCTCCCTCCACCCCCCCCCCCCACCCCAATAAGAAAAGGAAGAGAATAAAGGAAGACGGTGACAGAGATAGGGTAATTTACTTTTATTCGGTTCTTCCCTTATCTGTCATTTTGATGGCGATAGTTTGACACTTCCAGCAATGTGTCCTGATTAAAGTGCGTTTCTCCCCACCCCCACCCCCCAAACTACTTTGGCTATAAATCTTGTGTCCATCAGGATGAAAAGAGCCGCAGAAGAAAAAGAAAGGCTGAGAGAAGTCATAAAGACTCATCTTCAGAGTCATCTGCTGACTCAGAGGATGATGAGGCAGTAAGTATTGTTCCTGTCACTGCCACGTGCATCTGCCCTAATTTACTTTTCACTGCAAACATGTCAGCTGCCTTGCTTCATAAATAGACTTGAGGTAGTTGAACATTACTTTTTTATTTATTGTTCCTCTTTTACCTTTTTGTTCCTCCGATTTCAAGTTTAATGGGAACTTATCACTGAAAGTGTTCCTGTGATATTTGAAAGAAAATAAAATTTACTGCTGCTGTTTTATTGCAGCTTTGGTCAGGGCTAGGCTTTGTCTGACTATAGCTGAATCAATGTTATTCTCAAATCAGATATTTAGGCCGGAACGGATTGTGTGTCCAGACGTCACAGTCCTGTCTCTGTGGCTTTCTGTTTTAATCACGGACGTGTCAGTTACTAAGTAGCAATGCAGATGATATGAGGCTGATTTGTCTTTGTGTATAAAGAAGCCTCCATCCAAAATAACACCAGAGAATGTATTCAAGTGTGTCCACTGGCTGTTGTAGCAGCATTTATTCAGATGCTGTTGTCTCATTGAAGCATCCATATAGAAATCTGATAAGAATAGTATCCACTTACACTTGTCTCTTGAATTTGATTGACTTTTCTATAAAATCAAACTGCTTAACATCTGAATTCTGTATCTATTTAAATTGAATATCTAAACCATAAGTGTTCTACATCAAATTCTGTTTCATTTTCACCAAAATGTTACTCAACCAGATGTTCAAACTCCCCTGTCTCTCATACTGTAGGGGGAGTCCGTCATTTCTTTATCTAATTAAAAATCGTATTTACCCGAGCATGCCAGCATTTAATGTTCAGCCCCAATCAGAATAACACCCACTCAGAGCGAGCACTCCAATTTTCTCTTCTAACTTTGCACACAGCACTACGCTAAATAAACCAGCACCACTGTGATGCAGCAGTAGTTTAAAAAGGATAAGTTTGAGGAGTTCCTTACTCTTCCTCTTCCTGCTGTGAGTGAAATAATTTTTTCCAGATAAGGCCCATTTTTGCCGTCATGCCGCAGTTGCTGTTGTGTAGCCCCAGCACAGCATCATGTGCTGCAGGCAAAATAAAAGCATAACATCCTGCAACATGACGTGGAGTAAATAATTATAAAATCATTTTTTGACCAGGTAGTTGGTTGTCAGTATCTGTGTGTGGAGTGCAGGGCTCTCACATCAGCTCAGCTTTTAGCCTCTTTTCCCTCAGTAATATGGGGAAAACCCAGTCTAATTTCTATCAGTGTTTCACACACTGCTGATGTTCTTAACTAACCAATAATTTGCACTGCATGTATTAGATTTAATAATTCAGAAGAAAGAGTTACTCATGAAGATTTATACTTAACAGCAGCTTTGGTGTAAAGTTGACCAAACTGCTGTTGCAGCTGATTGCAGAAATTTCTTCTTGTGATCACATTTCAACTTTTCACTCCTGCAGGCTGAAGCCAAGAAAAAAAAGAGAAGCAGTGAGGAAAGGGAGAAGTTCACAGTGAGATATTTACTTAATTTCCTATTTCAAGTTTTATAGTCCACAAACAAGATTTAATGGATAGAAAATTACATCTTTGTATATCATTTAAAAAAAATCAATTACTAAAATGCAGCATGCTTTATTCTGACAGGACAAATCTAAGAAGAAGAGGAAAAGGAAGCACAAAAAACACGGCAGAAAAAAGAAAAAGAAGACGGCGTCTCAGTCGGACTCGGACCTCGACTGAAAACTGAGTCTCTCGTTTTCCTGACAGCTCACCAGTAGAGTCATTTTTGCCTTTGACTACCAAAAACTCCTCCCATCCAGTTTTTTGAGTTTCCACCTAAACGGGGAAACCAACAGGCTTGAATGCTGGCCCTCTATGTGTGAAGTGAAAATGAGGGGGTGCCACTTCCTCCAAATGGCAGCGAGTGGTGCATATCTTTTGTTTTACCACCATGCTTTTTGTACATTATTGGTTTGAGTTACACTCAAAGACAGGACTGAACTCCACACACTCCCCACCCCTTTTTATTTTATTTTTTTTCTGTGGAGATTTCAGTGTGCCTGGCACTCCCCATCATGATTGCCCTTTAGGGGTTAGTCCCTGTGCTTTACACGTGACATCTTCCATTGCTACACGAGGCTGTTTATGCTAGTGCCTGCGTGATGCATGTAGACATGATGACCGGATGTCTCGCCAGCCTCATATTGAAGTTGGCCGTTATTGTAAGAAATATGAGCTGCACAGTCATACAGTAATACAAGGGATAATTGTTTGTGTTAGATGAGTTGTTACACTGCAGTGTAAATGTATAAACAATGAGAATTCATTAATAAAGTATTGTTTTAACCTTTGTTGCTGTTATGTAGTTATCACCTTGAGGCAGGTGATGCTCAGCCCTTGTTTTTGATGCGTGCATTCGCAGAGTTGTCATTAATGAGTCATTCCATTCATGAAGAGGCATCACTGCTGCTCAAGTTAGTTCAAAAGCATTGAAATAACTTGCTCATAAGCAAGTGGGCAAAGTTATATTGAAGTGTTTATAAAATGGTTTATTACAATCGATGTATAAGAATCTATTGTGGGCAAAATACAGGTTTCAGTTTTGGTATAGTAAGCTACAGTTCCTTGCAGGGGGCAGTAGTTGCTGATGAGGTAAAAACAGCAGAAAGCTGCTGTAAATTTTAAATGTTTCAGGTTTGAGTCAGGCGACAAATCCAGTATCTGGTCTTAGTTTAAGAAACAAGTAACTGAATTTAGGATATTTGGATGAGGCTGTGCGTTATATATAGCACATTAAGACTTCTTTTGATTAACAGCAAAAATACTGCTATAATGTCACAAATATTTGACTGCTGTAAGCTGATATCTGATACAGCACCGTAATGAGTGTTTTTAAATCATTCTTTTGATTGGTCAGTGTTAAGTGGCTTAGCAAACAATCATTGAAGCATCAAAAAGGCACCCAACTGAAGGGATGAACCAGTGTTGTGTTTACAAACAACAAAGAACCAATTTTAAATTGTATCTTTAGGCACTTTGTTAGTATGGCAGAAAAAAGGTGCAGCCTGTCACAAAATGCCAAATATAACAATTTAGCAAGCATAAAAAGTGTTTATTCACCAACAAGATGATTCTCAGAGCTATTATCTGAAAACTTAAAAGTGTATCTCAGTGTGGTGTGCAGTGTGTCCAAACAATTGACAGAGAAAAGAAGAAGTGGGAGACTGAAAAAGCTGTCTGCTGCGGCAGATGAACAGAATCCGAAAGTCATGATCTTTAAAAACCAGGGAAAAAAATTCAGCAAAGACTTGACGGGACCTGAGCGATGCATCTGGCCCTTCAGTTGATCCATCTGCTGTTTCATCAGAAATGGTCTCAGTGGAAGGGCGGCTGTCAGGAAGCCATTCTTCAGGAAGGGAAACCGGGAGGAAAGTATTCCACATTACACAAGAGCTTAAATCAGTGGCAACAGGTATCATGGAGTGTTGGATCCAAATTTGAAATTTTTGGTTTGAATTGTCATCAATAAGTGCAGGAGAGGTGCAACAGTGTATACAGCCAGGTTGAGGCCCTATTGTGGTTTGGAGCTGCATTTCAGCCAGTGGTGTTGGGGATCTTGTCAAAATTGATGGAATCATGAGTGCGGAAAAACACCAACAGACTTTAAGCCACAATGCAAAACCATCTATAAAGCGTCTGACTGGCGGTGGCTTCATTTTTCAATACGACAGTGATCCCAAATGCAGTGCAACGGATAGAAAAACACACTATGGAACACTATCAGTCATGGATTGTCTCCCCAGAGCCCGGACCACAACATGATGAAGCAGTGTGGGATCATCTTGACAGAGAACGGAACAAAAGGCAGCCACGGTCCAAAGAAGAGCTTTGAATGTCCTTCAAGAAGCCTGGAGAACTATTCCTGAAGAAATTACAAGGAATAAGGGGAGCCTCAGGACTAATCTAGCAAACTCATGTCTTCATAGTAATACATTAGTATTAATGTATTATAGTAATAAAATGTATGTGTTATAGTCATACAAATGAAAATATTTAACTATATGCATGCTTAACCTATCAAAGTATAATTGTTCATTATACAGAATGGCCTTGATTTATTATCTATTAGCTTATTACTTCATAAAGCTCATAAAGATTAAACAAGGTTCATAAAGCCTTGTTTAATCTTTAAGTTGATTGATTGTGTGTGTTTGGAGACTATTAAACACACACTTCCTCTTAAAAAGACATGTAGTCTGTTGGTGTAACCTCCTGTAGTTCCAGAAACCTTAAAAACTCCCATATGACAGTCACAGTGCGGAAATGTGTTAAGATTTCAGTGGGAGGGGCTAAGCTGCAATATAAACAGCCAGGCAGGATTCAGTACAAGGGGAAGTGTGAAATAGATAGCAGGAAGCTGCTGAGTCTCTCCTCTGTCTGAAGGTACGTGATTCAAAAAAGTATATTTATTTTAAAGGTTTTTTGTGCTTGGTAAGTTTGTTTTGAGTGACAGGAAAGTTGTAGAATAAGTGAAAATGAAACTGAAAGTACAGAGTGTCACATTTAATCAAAATCTGTCTTGTGCGCTTGTTAATATCACCTTGAAGTCAATGGAGGGGAAAAGTGATGGTGATACTTTTTCTTCCAGATGTCAAAGGTCACTCTGTGGTTTTCAGTTGGAGTGTTTGTGTTGGGATTTGCTTGTTGCTCTATCACATGTCCCGATGGGACTGTTTGCTCAGATGTAAACACCTGCTGCAAGACTCAGGATGGATATGGCTGCTGTCACTATCCCAATGTAAGTGAGATATATTCACACGACAAGTAACTTTTGTTGTTGGTCTTGGAAGTAGGGCGGAAATAAGTCTTACTTGCTCTGCAGGCTGTGTGCTGCTCAGACCAGGCCCACTGCTGCCCGTCAGGTTATCGCTGTAACCTGGTTGCCCAGACATGTGAGAAAGTAAACCAGCCGTGGCTGAGCATACCCATGGAGAAGAAGGAGGCTGCAGAGAAACCAAGCACCCCTGATCTGTCTGAAACTCCACTTCAGGAGCTCAAAGAGAGCCACGTCCCAGATCCAATAAAGAGTTCAGTGGTCCACTGTGACAGCTACACCACCTGTCCTGATGGCACTACTTGCTGCAGACACCCAGCAGGCGGCTGGACCTGTTGTCTCTACTCTCCTGTGAGTCAGCCTAAATGCTTTCATCTGAAAGTTTGCAGTTCATTTCTTTTAACTAAAGAGAGATATACGATTGTTATTTTGTATTGACTGAGAAATTAAAGGTGTTTCTTGTAGGGTAAATGCTGTCTGGATGGCTACCACTGCTGTCCGTATGGATATGACTGCGACTACACCTACACACAGTGTGTGAGGGAAAGACTCACATATCCTTTCCTCTATAAGCCAGCGCTGCCTTCAGCACCTGCCTCTCTCATCCCTACTTCAGAGGACAAAGGCAGCTTGAAGGAGGTAGGGAACACCACACTTAAACCTTTCAAGGCTACATTTCTGTTTTACTCCTCGCTTTGTTAAATTGTGTGAAGTGAACGAGGCGACAATGGAAAAGATGTGATTTTACACCAGGCGCATGAACGTGATTGGCAGCTGTGGGTTTGATCACTTATATTGTCAGGCTGCTCTCATATGATCAGCTTGATCATATGACAATAAAAGAAGTGCATATGTCACAGCTGTTTCTCGCTGTAATGAAACCACAGACAATTACTGATTATTACTCACTTCACTTCCTTCAGCTCTGTGTGGTATTTTGACACAGTTTTGCAGCCTTCAGAAACGCTGTTGCGCGTTAGGATGGTTGGACAGAGTAAAGTTCTTGGTTTAACTTGATTGTTCCAAGAATATTTTTATAGAGATTTTTAAATTAAAAAAAAAAATCCCATACATATCAAAAGTAAATCAATATTAATACAGTGCATTTATGATCTCCCTTAAGGTCGTTATCAAAGAAGGCAGTCGTCTCGCAGTGCAACCTGTGCAGGGTGTACTCTGCACAGGATAAGAGCCACAGACTAATCCTTAGCTTGTCCGTCCCTTTTTGCAGACACCAATGATGGCTCTGACCCAAGCCAGCGCCGGCTTCCCTGAGGCCCAAGTCATTCGCTGTGATTCCAAACATTACTGCCAGCAAGGGATGTCTTGCTGCAAGGCACCCACCGGCCAATGGAACTGCTGTCCCTACCCACTGGTAAGGATTCTGATTGTGTTAGATGTGGAGATAGAAGCATTATTAGCTCTCTGAGCTCTTAAAAATAGCGAGAAACAGTGGCACAGTGACCTGGGGTAAATTTTATGATTTACAGGTTTAAAGCACAAAAACAGTCAATGATTAATATTATATTTACTCTTACCATAATTCTAGAAATGCTTTTGTTTATTATTGCTTGGTGTAGCCAAGTTAGTCAATGTTTTGTTCTAACACAAACCCCTTGCACTGATTTCAGGGCCAGTGTTGTGCAGATGGTCTGCACTGCTGTGAGTATGGATATACCTGCGATCCGTCCTCCTTGAAATGCAGATCTTCTTACTTTTGAGATTTCTCCGAAACACGCAAACAAACACTGAAATATTGTTGAAACATGATGTTGAATGTTGAAACTGCACTATTTTTTTTTATTACTACTTTGGTCTAAAGATTTCCTGAAGAATATTGATTTATAATATTGCAGACACTGCCACATCTGATACAGAATCAGATCAGCCTCACAAGAAGACAGCAGATAAATGATATTCTTACGCTTCCGCTTAAGATTATTTTTAATATCTGTTGGCTGTTTGCTTTAGAATTAATGCCGCTGCACATTTGGACAGTCAGCTCACCTCCACAATTCAGCTTAGCAAGATTTCCTGCAAACGTTGATTTCCACCCGGTTGCATGTTGTATGTTGAAAACGCATCGGATTTCTTTCAGAAACTAAGAAATCATAAAGGATTTTATGCTATTCTCAAATCATGTCACAGTGTTTTGTACTGAAAATGGAAAACACAAGGATATTTCAAAATAAAAAAATATAAAACTTGAGTTTTCATCTATTCTGTTGTCTCACGCTGTCTGTGCTGACTGGTTGGCTGGTCAGACCACTTTGGGCATAAAGAAGTGGAAGACTGCAAGGTGAAAGCTTTTTTTTTTTTTTTTTTTTTTTATTGTTTTATTATTTTAATACTTTTTGGTATATGTTATAAATAAAATTATAAATTAGGCCCAACAAGATCTAGTAGCAGGTATGCTGAGTTTGATCAAGTATGTAAGTCTGGCAGCACAGCTGGCTTTCTTTGGGTGTCAAACATGTTTAGAATTACAGAGAAAAGAAACTGCTGATAGAACTGGAAGGACTCTAATACAGTAATACTGGAGGAGAAATGGCAAAATTGTGGTATAAAAAAAAAAAGGGAAGTGAAACAAAGATTTGTTCTTATTTATGCAGAAAAAACATGTCAAATGCAAGAAGGGAAAGGAGTGTCAATATGGAAACGACTAAACTGCGCCTCTGCGCACCCAGTCATGCGTTGGCAGTAGTTGGCGAGCACCTGGACAGAAACTGTGGATCGGGTTTTAATGAAATGCAATAACTTTTCAACTTTTCAAGCAGAGAGAAGCAAACAGAAATAAACTGGATCAACACCAAAGCAGCTGAAACTGATTTACAACCTTCTCTGCTGCTTAACTAACCAGATCAATATCCCAGAAGTTTAACTGACTTGATGCTATACTTTGATTAAAAAGTGTTCCTTTAATTGTTTTGACCATTATATATCCAAACTTTTTGGGAGTGTTGTTACACCCCTGGTTTGCACTTATTCTCACACACATAGCAAAGCAGACAGAGATAGGTGATATTTAGTTAGCTAATGTTATCTTATCATTATGTTACCTTATGTGTAGTAAAAGCTTCCCAGCAAGTGTTAAAACTAACATAATCAGACAATGATTATGATTATTAACTTTCAGCTGCTGACAGTTCAATCAACCATAGTTTGTGGTTAAATCACAAAGTTCAAGCAAACAAAGAGACATGTTGGTCTTGCCATCTTAAAATATCTCCAGACTGCCCCTCCCTCGTTGTTTGCTTCCCTCATACTAATGCTCCATTTAGCAACCAGCTAAAGTCAGTTCAATTCAATTTAATTCAATTCCATAGCACCAAATCACAACAAACAGTTGCCTCAAGGTGCTTTATATTGTAAGTTAAAGACCCTACAATAATTACAGAGAAAACCCAGCAGTCCTCCAGCAGAACCCGGCTCAGGGAGGGGCAGTCATCTGCCATAACCGGTCGGGGCTGACACAGAACAACATCAGTATGGGACGATATGGGAAACAAATATTATATGGCTGCATTCCTATCTCAGCATCAAACTAGTTATTCAGCATATTTTAGGTTCCCGTTCACCTCCGGGCAGGGGCGCAGCTCTATACTTTCTGAGGTGTATGCAGACACATTTTTAGGCGCCCCCCCCCTCCCCAAACCCACGTGCGCACGCACACACACACACACACACAACGCACCCTCTCAAGGTTTACTGTGTTCATGTGAGCAGATCTCGCTTATTCATGGACTTACAAAATACAAGACTTCTATGACAGATTTTAATTTTACATTCATCCATCCATTTTCTTCTGCCGATCCGTTGTGGGGGCAGCAGGGGAGGGAGGTGAGGGAGGGAGACCCTACTTAGGTTTTTTATTTTATTTTATTTTTT
>JAVDPK010001873.1:513480-524103 GCA_034780415.1 Cichlasoma orientale
ATTTTCCTTATTTTTACATCACTGCTGAGTGCCAAAGATCACCACAGCCAGCTCTACTCAGTCCAACATAATGCATCAGTTTGTTTTTCAATTAGTTTCCCTACATGAAATAACCAGCTAATGCCAGAAACACATCTTGTATGGATCCACTGACTGATTAAAAAATATATCAGTCATGGATTGGCCTCCCCGGAGCCCAGATCTCAACATTATTGAAGCTCTGAGGGATCATTTTGACAGAGAACAGAACAAAAAGTAAAAGCTTTTGGAGTTTTTTATACCGCTAGTTTGCACTTTCTCCCACACAAACAGACACACATTATGTTACCTTGCTGCTTGCAGCTTCTTCTAAGTAAATGTTAAAACTAATTTAATCAGAGTGAGAGATAAGCTGGCAGGAAAATATTCTGCTGCTGACACCTGGTGTAGTAAACACAGAACAACATCAGATCAAATAGAATAAATCTGCCCCATCTCACTCATTCCCAGATACCTGAAAAATCTACTTAAGTACAGTAACAAAGTATTTGTACTTCGTTACTTCCCATCTTTTTGTATTGTAAAGTAAAGACCCTACAATAATTACAGAGAAAACCCAACAGTCAAAACGACACCCTGTGAGCAAGCACTTGGCAACAGTGGGAAGGAAAACTCCCCTTTAACAGGAAGATCATGGTCTCTGGATCTTTGATCAAAGGTTTTTGGGTTTTGTTATCTTTTGTGTTTTGTGCCGAGTTTGTCTCCCTGTTCTGTTGTTGCTCCCTTGCTGTTTTATTTTGGTGGCAGTTCTGCTGTGTCTTATGTCTGGGTTAACTTCCCCTTTAATGATCATGTTAATTATTTCCAACAATATGCCCACCTGTTTCCCATCCTCTCATTATCCTTAAGTGTATTTAGTGTCTCAGTTTCCCTTTATGCCTTGCTGTGTTCTCCATCATGTTGTTCCAGTGCAGTGTATTATTTGTCTTTAATTTGTATTCCTGGCTTCTGCCCAGTTTGTTTCTTTAGTTTGTTATTATTTTGGAGTAGACACCAGCAATAAAGCTGTTGACTGTCAATATTTTGTTTCTGAATCCTGCATTGGGGTTCTAACCTTGCCTGCCACACAGCAGAGTTATGACAGAGGAAACCTCCAGCAGAACCCGGCTCAGGGTGGGGCAGTCATCTGCCATAACCGGTTGGGGCTGACACAGAACAACATCAGTATGAGACGATATGGGAAGCAAATATTATATGAAACTAGTTATTCAGCATATTTTAGGCTCCCGTTCTCCTGCGAGTTATTAATACAATGCCAGCTCCACTATGGCAATGTAAAAGCAAAATATTGAGAAATATCACTTCTGCCAGCTGTAGGGATGGATACTGATGAGATTTCATTGGTACCCATGCCATTACCAATTCTCTCTGTAGGTCCAGTTCTTCATTTATTACCTTGATGTTGCTTGATCAGAAAAAGGTGGGCCTGCACAGATTTTAATTGACAGCACAACTGTTTTATTACAACCCCAATTCCAAAATCAATGGGACGCCATGCAAATAAAAACAGAATTCAATGATTTTTAAAGCTCATAAACCCATATTTTATGTTTGAACTAGGAAAACGGACCATTTTAAGAAGAAAAATAAAGGTCTTTTTGAATTTGATGTGAGCAACAGGTCTCAAAAGAGTTGGGACAGGGCCATGTTTAACTCTGTGTAGCATCCCCTCTTCTTTTAACAGCAGTGCGCAAATGTCTGGGAATGGAGGAGAGCAGCTGCTGGACTTTTGGAGAGGAATGTTGTCCATTCTTGACTGATAGAGAATTCTAGCTTCTCAACAGTCCTGAGTCTTCTTTGCTCTTCTCAGCTGGTGAAAGGTCTGGACTGCAGGCAGGCCAATTCAGTACCTGGACCCTTCGAGTACAAAGCCACGCTGTTGTAATAGATGCAGTACGCACTTTAGCATCGCCTTGTTCAAATATGCAATCATCTGGATGGGAGCATATGTTCCTCAAAAACCTGTATACACCTTTCAGCACTGATGGTGCCTTTCCAGATGTGCAAGCTGTGTCTTCTTAGTGTAACAACAGCAGGACTATTGGCTGACATTGCTGTCCCGATTTGGAAGCCCTCTCTGTATCATGCAGACCTTAAGTGTCGTCATAGTGACAGCTACATACATCCCACCTGATGCTCTCAGTCGGGTGCTGGCCATTGGAAACAGCAGTGAGGCAATATTTAAATCATGGCAGGCTGCTGCTTCCAGGTTGGAGTCCACTCAGCTTGCTGGAGACTTCTTAAATCAACCTCCCCCCCCCCCCCATCTGTTTGATGTTGTTCATTCCAAAGAAACAAACCTCTGTACAGAACTCTCCTTAAAAGTTTATTGGAAAAAATGTCAGATTTCACAATAGCTGTGTGCATGAATAACTAAACACATGCCTTTATGTATTACACACATTAGTGCAGTAGGAGCAATGCAGAACTGCCCTCTTCTGCATGTGCTGTAATTTAATTTTTTATTTTTTTTTATGAGGTTTTTCAGGAGCAGATGACCAAATTATTGGGCAATATTCCACATGACAGAACAAGTGACCAGACAGCGTGATTTGGAACAGACGTGGGAACATATGCCCTTTGCGGTCTTGGAAATAATCTTGATATGATCAGACCAAGATAAATTTTATTTAACACCCAGTAATTTTATTTTACAAAGATCCTCAACTGAGATCCCTTTGATAGGTTTGGTGCCACAGCATTGGCCAGAACATTCGTGTTGCCCAGTACAATGCATTTTGACCCATTGACCTAACCTGTGTTACAACCCCCTTACCTGAGATGTCTACGGTGCACATGGAGTCTAACACAAAGTGGCAGTAGACCAAACCATAAACTGAGCCCCCAAACAAGATAGCTTTTTAATCAAAGGAATTTATTTACAATTAAATGTTTAGAGTTTACCTTTACCATTAAAGTAAAGGGAATAATATGAAAGGAAGCAAATTGACATTCAGGTCTTCAAGGCCAAAATGGAAAAAAAGAAATCCACATTCTTGGTAAAAAGGAAACACTAAGCTATAACTTGATACAAAAATACAATGTGTAAGCTCCCTGAGTGGCCACAAAACAGGAGAAAACTTGCTTAAATGAAATGGCAGAGAAATCCTACCAAGCTTGCACTAATACACAAATAACTTTACAAAATACAACAGAACAGAGTCAGACAGGTCCCACAAGCTTGCCACTTTCACTTCCCAAGATCACTTTAGGCAAAAGACAGAACCAGTCCAGAAACCACACATCTCTGGGCCCAGTGGCCAAGTGACAAAGAGCACTTGCTGCTGGAGCTAAATAATTCCACCAGAATCATCCGAATGCTGTCCAGCTGTGGCGATCAGGTGTGGGAGACCTGGAACAGAGAGCAGCTCTTTTCAGGAAGAAGTCAAGAGGTCAATGGACGTACTGATTAAAGAAATTCAGTTATTCCATTATTGTGAAATGGTATTAGGTTAAGAGAAATTTGCTTTTTTTCCATCTTCTTCTTTTTGTGGTCAAATGCAAATTTTTCCCCTGAAGCCAAGACGAAAAAGAGAAGCAGTGAAGAAAAGGAGAAATTAATAGTGAGACTTTTAATTGCAGTTACAGTCTGCAAATAGGATTTTTTTTGATGAAGCAAGGAGAACCAGCAGGCTTGAATGCTAACCTTCTATGTGTGAAGTGAAGAGATTCCAGGCCCTCTAAGTGGCAACAACCGATGCCTATCTTTTGCTCTTTTACCACCTTGCTTTTTGTACTGTTACAGAAATCTGAAATAAATCGGTGTGCACAAACGGGTCTTTTTGAGGTTCTAATTGGCTTTTGCAAAGGGATCAAACAACAATGCAGAGTGCAGCATGATATTTGACAAATAATAATAACAGCATAGAATCAGTTATAGGAATAATGTATGTACCCACCATGTACCCATCACAGATTATAATCAGAACATTCCGTGCAGGATAACTTGTAGAGACGAGTACATCTTGTAATAGGGGATTATATAAAGACAAAACATGATACTTCCATACATTCAAGTCAGCTTAACACAGAGAGGAGCAGAATATTAAAATTTCCATCACAGTACATTATTGGCCACCAAGTTGCAATCAAGCGCAGGACTGAAGTCAATGTTTTTACTGTGCCTGGCACTCCCCACCACCTTCAGTATACTGGCACCCTAGGAGTTAGGCCCTGTTCTTCGAACTCGACTTCTATTGCTACATGAGCCTGTAATACTGTGCAAAACGGTATATTTGATCCATGGGACTTTAAATGTTCAATTTTGATGGTGTGATCTGGTTTCAAAATTTGTGTGGCCAAGACCAGTGCTGCGGGTTTTGCTAGAAGGGGCAGGTATCTATCTAGTTCTTTATTAATATTATGTCTGAAGTCCTTTATATGCAATACTATGTTATTATAATTAGATTTGCAGTGTCTGAACACCTCATGTTATGACTTTGGAGTACGGAGTGTGGAGCTAAAGGACACAATAGGAACTGTTGTTAATGTCTTACAAAAACACACACAAATGAGACATTAATCCCAAATCTGCTCATTTTACTGAGAGTGGGTGGGTATTTTTAGATCAAAATCTTTGCCTTAACACAGTCAGAACTCAGGTCCAGCCAATGGTTATCTTTAGATTAGTAAGAATGCTGACGATAGCAGCGTTCACGTCACCATGTTGGGCAAGAAAGTACAAGAATTGTGTCAAGTGGTATGACTTGTTGTTTGTCCTACTGTCTCTTGTTGGGCATTACAAGCGATCTTTATGACTGAATTGAATGAAATGTGTCACTCAGTATAAGGTCAAAAAGTGTCAAATTTCACAGTGCGGCAGTTCAGAGGTGGAAGGTTTTGACTTTGACTGCATTTTTACAGAAATATCTCATCTTTCTACTCCTTACATTTCCAAAACAAGCTCATTACATTAGATTTAGGACATGTGAGTTGAGTTATTTCCCACCACTGCACACTTTCCAGACATCAAACCGATTTGAACCCAAACGGGGGAAAAATAACAACCACTGATGCTTATTGGTCACAGTGATCCTGAACAGCATGTTCGTGTCTGCTAGCTAAAGGCACGGCTGCTGTTTTTCCCAGGGAGAGAAAAGTACTGTATGTGAGATAAGTTCACTCAGAGATGGAGAAAGATGTGAGTATGACAGGATAAGAGAGGATGAAGAAATGTAGGGACTGCTCAGCAACATCTGATAAACGAGAAACTTAAACCTAACTGTGGTAAATATGGTAAAGTTTTTAGTAATATAATATGTTGAACTGGTGCAGAGCAGCTGTGGTGTTCATGGTCATTTTAAAAGGGTAACAGACATTAATTTACATTTAAGTTGATGATGTGATTAGATTCACTCATTAAATTCTACTGTTATAATAGCTTTGTGCTGTGTAGGGGTGGGAAATCAGCCACAACAGCTCAAGCTTAATTTAAATTAAAGTTTTATTTGCAGGCATGGACCAACGGTTGGGACAGTTGGGAGCCAGCAACAAAAAACTTCCACTACAAAGCAAAACATGACTAGACTTGACAAATCTAAACATGAACAAAAGCATAGACTGGAATTCAGGACAGGAAGCACACAGTGGGAACAGAAGACAACTCTGACGGAAAATAATGACATGAACAATGCAGAGGACGCAACCAGGAACTAGGGGAAAACAACGACAATAAATACACAGGAAGACAATCAGGAAACAAGTAACAGGTGGGAATCACAGCTGAACACAATTACTGAGACAAGACAAGGGGAAGCAAAACAGAACACAACACACTGGGAACAGACTACTGTCAGCGTAAAACAGGACGTGAAAATGAGTAAAATGCAAACTTGACATACAACACTGGGAAAAACCAAAAACAACAACAATACATGAGACCAGGAACATGACAATGGGACAAGACAGACACTGGAGTACCACACTGGGAACAGGGCTTTAACGATATAAACGATAACTATAAACGATAACTAATAAAATACAGAACACAAAGAATCTAAATGAGCAAACTAAGGAACACAATGAAACATACAGAAAGAACACAAAAACACTGGGCCAGCGGCCCAGGACCATGACACACATTGCATCACTACAACCAATCGTAGGGTTCCAACACCTGAAATATCTCACTTTAACCCCTGACTATATTCATTTTTCTTTTTAGGTGTGGAGGCAAAGTCACCCATCTACAATGGCAGCAACAGAAAATGTTTTTTGTTTGTTTGTCTTTTTTTTAACTTCCCTTTGTTTTTTCTGCTTGTGTTCCCCATAGCAGAGTTCTTCCTGCCTTGGCATTTTAGGCCTTTTGCATCTGTGTGTCATTAGGTCAGCTGCAGGGTTGTCAGCTGACCTAAACCTGGCTAACCCTGCCCCATGGAGCAGCTGGACTGCTGGCCTCCCCACAAATCCATGACACTGAACCTCCACAGGGTAAACTCTGGCTTTCCAGCCAGCCTCTTGGCATTCTGCTGCTAGCTCAGCATACTTAATGTACTTCCACTCATATGCTGCTGCCATGCCCTCTTCCCAGGGGATGCTAAGCTCAATGAAAAGGGCCCTCTTCTCTACCGCAGACCACATGATGATATCTGGTCGGAGCGCAGATGTTAAGATCTCCTTTGGGAAGACCAACTGCTTTCTGAGGTCTGTCAACAATCTGCCACTTTTTTCCCAGAGTAAGGATGTTATTTCTTTCCCCTGTGGGAAGACGGAGCATGCTTCCAGACCTAACAAAATCTATCGGTGCAGGCTACGTTGATGCTGGTGCATGGTTTGCTGCAACCCTCCACCTCTCCAGGATCTCAGCTAGCTTGACAAGAACTTGATCGCGGTGCCACCCGAAACGACCTTGGTTCAGCACCCCTTTACACCCCAATAGAATGTGCTGGAAGCCTGACTTAAAGTTACCACACAGGGCACATCTGACCTCATCTCCAAACCACTGGGTGATATTCTGGGGCATGGGAGGGTGTCATAGGTCGCCCCTAACAGGAAGCTGGATTGTGGTGTCCTCCAGTTGTCTGCCCAGGTGATACACCTGTTGATGGGCACACCCCCATCATGTCTAGGCTCCCTGGTTGGGTTGGGCTATTGCGTCGACATAGAAGCGTTCCTGCTCCAATCTTGTGACTTCATCCAAAAACATGGTCTTCTGCTGTCGCTTGGTGGCTTTGGACCAGAACTGCTGCAGCGTTCCCCAACCTAGACCCACACGGCCAGACTGGACCAACCCCATCACTTCACAATGTTGCAGATTAGAGATGGCATGCTCTACGTTGGCTTGCACCCTCTACTTCCAACCTGTACGGACGGAGACTTGTACATTTCTTATAAGGGGGTCTGTCGACTCCTTCATTTCCAGTACCAACTGTGCCTTCTCGTGTTTGTACCCTAGGCTGATGGCCTTGAGGGAAGCTGCAGCATGTTTTGGCCAAACAGGCTTGCATCTGAAAAGCAGGGGGGGCAGACGCAGCCACTTACAGATGAAGCTGTTGGCTAAGCTTTCCATCTTTCTAATTGTTGATATGGGGATTTCACAGACCTTTAGAGGCCACATCACGCGATGGTTCAGTGTGTGCTAGAAACCAGAGATGGCTCTAGCCATTTTGGTCCCCTAGGCAAGTTAAGTCCTACCTGTCCCCCCACTGTGAGTAGCAAAATACAAATAATAACATATTATTCAAAGTTTAAATGTTTGACCAATTTACTGGCAGAGTAAAAATAGACTTTTATATATTCCATGTGACAAATAAAAACATTCCAGCTGAACAGGCCAGGATGAGCATGTGTAACTGAAGGAATATTGTAAGAGTATTTGTAAATCTTTGACAGAATTAGAACTAAAAATGTGTCTGGGTTTGGCCATATTGGCATTACAACTCCAGAACTCACCTGCTTCAAGCTGTGTCTCAGTTGCCGTGCTCCTGCTTGTAGTTGTATTCAAACATACAGTACACGCTCACTATTAAACCACTGCATTAAGTCTGTTGTGTCATTCTATCTCATATAGTAGGCAAGAAAACATCATTGTATTTGACCATGACTTACATTTACTGTAATGAGCAAGAAAGTTAAACTGTAACATTAAATAATAACAATATCAATGTAATAAAATAATAATGACAACATAAATAGCAGAGTAGCATAGAGAAATTGCATAGAGAACCCAAATAATTGGCTAAACTTACATTCTCCAGCGAGTGGTGAAGATGTGAGTGAAGGTCCTTCTGCATCAGCATCTACAGGCCTCTGCAAATATTTTTTCAGTGCATCTATCCAGTACTGTGCGATCTAAAAGCGTAAAACCACAAATTATTGTTTGATTGATATGTGAGGCTTACAAACACATTTCTTCTTTAATGAACATAAAAATTCCTGTCGTTGGATGGCATGTGGAGACTAAGTCTTTTACATATTCATTTCTTCATGTGTATAATGTTAAGAGCTGTTTCTATTTAAATTGTGTGAAAATACTTAGCTATTTCAATTAACTAATAAAATTACATTTTACCTGACAAATATAGTAGGCTAAAAGTACATTTTCCTTTCTGAAATAGAGCAGAATTAAAAGAAGTGTATGGGAAACTGCAGTGAAAAATATAAATAAGTTTGTTTCTAGCTAAACTACTTGTCTAAATGTCTTAACACTTTGTATATTAAGCTAAGCAAATCAATAGTCGATTAGCGGATTTGAGCTGCTGTAGTTCCAGAAATCTTGAAAACCTGTTTCTCTAAATATGAAAGTCATAGAACACTTTCAGTTTAGATCAGTGGGAGTGACAACCGTGCACTATAAAATATCTAACCTGCATGTGTGATTCAGTACTGGGGAGACTGATAAACACGGAACAAGAAGCTGCTGAATCTCATTACTTGCTCAAGGTAAGTGATTGAAATAAATGCACTTTTTCTGAAGTGTTTAATGTACAAATAGTGCTTTAACTGAAACTGGACAATAGTACAGCAAACAAAAAGAAAGTGTGATGTTTAAGTCCCAAAATCTGATTCATATACTCCAAAAAACAAAACAAAACTGTACTTAAAAAAAAAGTCATGGTGATTCTCTTCCTTCCAGATGTCAAAGGTCACTCTGTGGTTTTCAGTTGGAGTGTTGGGATTTGCTTCTTGTGCTATCATATGCCCTGATGGGGGAATTTGCGCAGACAACTCCACCTGCTGCAAGACTCGGAGTGGATATGGCTGCTGTCCCTATCCAAATGTAAGTCAGATGTATTCACACACTGAGGAACTTTCTATTGGTGTAGCAACTTGATTTTTGGTTGTTGGAAATCTGCTGAAAATGAGGCGTACTTACTCTGCAGGCAGTGTGCTGCGCTGACATGGCCCACTGCTGCCCGCCAAGTTATCGCTGTAACCTGGTTGCCATGAAATGTGAGAAAGTAAACCAGCCGTGGCTGAGCATACCCATGGAGAACAAGGTGGCTGCAGAGAAACCAAGCACCCCCGATCTGTCTGGAACTCCACTTCAGGAGCTTAAAGAGAGCCACGTCCCAGATCCAATAAAGAGTTCAGTGGTCTACTGTGACAGCTACACCTACTGTCCTGATGGCACTACTTGCTGCAGACACCCAGCAGGTGGCTGGACCTGTTGTCCCTACTCTCCTGTGAGTCAGCCTAAATATTCATGTGCAATAAAACACTTGATTGCAATTGAATTCCTTTTATCGACCACTGACATGAATAAAGTTTGCAGCAATCATAAATATTCTTCTGCATTGATTGAGAGATTAAAAGTGTTTTTTGTAGGATAAATGTTGTCGGGATGGCTACCACTGCTGTCCATATGGATATGACTGTGACTACACCTACACGCACTGTGTGAGAGAAAGACTCGCATATCCTTTCCTCCGCAAGCCAGCACTGCCTTCAGCACCTGCCTCACTCATTCCTACTTCAGACGACCAAGAAAACTAGGAGGAGGTACACCACACTCTTATTACCTTCCATAGAATATCCTGATAATTTTTCTGAATGAATCACCGCTCAGATAAAATTTTAAAGGCTACATCTCTGTTTTGAACCTTGCTTTGTGTACTGGTGTTACATCAAGTGATATCATGCACGTCTGTGCATGATATCACTTGATGTAACACCAGTACTATAACTTAGCAACATCTAAATGTGCTGATAGTTGTGGGTTTGATCACTTATGTTGCCAGACTACTGTCACATTATGAACCTGCCCTATTTCAGCTGTTGCTCATGAGGATGAGGCCAAGGAGAATTATTATTAACTGGGCTTCCTTCAACTCTGTGTTGTATTTCTGCATAGTTTTGAAAGAGTCCTATGAACCCAAAATATGCTGGCTTCCAGAAACAAACAGCTACTAGCTTAGCAAGCACAGTGGAGCATGTAGCAGCTAAAGAACCAGAAATCTCCTACAGATTAATGAATATCAACTTGATAGTTAATATCAGTGTCAGCAGTACAGCTTGTTTCTGCTGCCCCCTCGTGGCCAAATGAAGGGTGGTTGGATCGAAAGACAGACTAGAGCCAGAAAGTGGCCGGATGGATGAAGTGGAAAAACAAACACAAGCCCACCAGAGTTAACTTGTTTCAAGGGT